>CM021103.1:645756300-645843615 GCA_007115665.2 Sequoiadendron giganteum | reverse complement strand
TAGGATTTTTGAAAGGGTTTGAATCTGTTTTATATGATACGAATGATAATATGATGGAGACTAAACAAAAAGGATTAAACAACATTAAGGTTGAAATAATAGTAGATTGTCATCGACATAATAAGAAGCTAAAGATATCAAACATAGGACATACAAATCAAAAAGTAAGAGAGATCAACCCCGCTAATTCTTTGACATTGATTTCCTTCGTGGAATTGTTCTTCCTTTTTTACTTGCAACTATAGAATCAAAGGGATACAAAGGACAATTTGAAAACCTCTCTCATAATTCCAACATTTTTTTCTTTATTTGGAATGGGTAACCTCCACAAATCAATCAAAGAACTGACTTGGGTCTTCCCAAACCCCTACTTTCCTTAAATTCCCTCTCCCTACAACCCTCCTTTGACATTGCTTCTACAAGGGCCCTGCACACGATATTAATTTCATCATAAGTGGGAACATTCTTTTCACCACTACTCATCAAAGGCATGAGAGGATAAGAACACACCTATTACATGACCAACCTTGAGGCAACTATGGAAAGCCACTATGTTGCACCTATTTACCCAATTTAGAAGATAAGTTAATCAACAAAGGGAGTACCTTATCGACCTCCTTTAAAACATAAAACCTAGCAAACAACAATCATTATCTAGATCTAGTTGGCGTATCCACCATAAATAGTTAGCTAAAGGAGCCATTAAGGCCTCCTCCTAACATTTGAATAGCAACCAAAGAAACCTAACCTTTACTGAAACCCTATTAAAGCATTACTTTGAAGGATTAACACATGGTAGCTATTTTTATAAAATAAGCTAGCCTTATTGAGAAAACATGGGTCATATAAGAGGATTTCTACATAGTTCTCATAGTTCATGAAAAAGATCAAAAATAGTTCCTTCATCATTGTCAAAATATCAAATTGGCCCATAAGTTTCATTTTTATTGGGAATTTTCAAATCATGTCAATATTTAACCTACCTACCCTAACAAATTTCCCAACAAGTGAATTCCCTAGTTTAGAAGTCTACTTATCAATAGTAGAATTAGGCAGAGAGAGCAGAAGACCCTTGTCATCCTTAGACAAATTTAGAGAATGAATAGGAGTGTAGAGATCCACACCTTTAATAGTATTTTCCTAAGACTTCATCAATATATATATAAGCATCAACCTCGACATCTTGATCCAACTTAAAAACTAGTCTAACCCTATTCACAACATCCAAGGCCTAAACAAAGGGAATGACAAGACCCTACAAAGAAGCCTCATTTAGACAATAATTTCACCCTATCTCTAAAGTAGACATGTAAGGGGTGTCATCACCACAACACAAAGATGAGCAAGGGGCCTAGGAAGAAATTACTCCCAATTTTTTTTAATATTAATATTACATAGAATGGCAATTTTTTAAATAATTTTATATTTATATTACCTCCCATCGAAGTTTAATTCTACTATGTTTTTAATTATGGTAAGTAGGAAAAAAGGGTCCTAAGCCCTATACAAAGGAGCCCCAAGGGTAGAGCAAAATCAAACCAAAACATGTCAAAATCAACAAATTTAATGACCCATTAGTAGTATATAAAAGTATAAGAGTTCAACTTAAACATAACCAAAAACAAAAAAAAGCATAGAACAACTTAGGGGGCGAGGGATCCCAAATCTTCAAAAATGAACTTATACATATCCTCATAATTTTCTAAACTATCAAAATTTTCCCCTTATTTATTTAGTTCCATCCCTTGTAGGACCAAGAGGGTGGTGGTAGACTTGTGCATGTCTTTGGTACTAAACTTCGTCATGACTTCCATTATTTTCTCCATCTCCTCTTGTTTGGATTTCAATTTCTCCACCTCTAACATAATTTGTAAACAACACTCACAATTATGTTATTTTTCAATGGGGACATTAGGAGATTCCTCGTTCACAATGTAGATGGGGGGCTTTAGGGAGATCCTTAGTTTCCATATGGGGGTTTTAGACGCATCCTCAGTCTCAAGTTCAAATTCAAGAGCATTCATCTCATCTCATAGATTTTTTTCCTTTGAACCGCAAAGGAGAAGGCTCATGGGAACTATCAACATAATTTACCTCATCAACGAAAATGCCCTCTTCCTACTGGGACTCATTGAATATTTCCATATATTTCAAATTAGGTTGTTGGACAACAACCAATCTTGTTGATCTTCACACAATCATACCTTTCGTGTCTTATTTATTAGCCTTCCTCGTGCCCTTTTGGTCCATAGTTTGGGATTACTTCTCAGATGGAGTATAGGGGGTCATGCCAGAAAATTGGCTTTGACCCTCCAAGCCATTTCCCACAACAAAACCTTGGATACATTTTTTTATCTTTCTTGTTGGTCAACTCTCCTTCTACCCTTCTCTTCATTGAACCCTTGTTGGATTCTTGCTTATCGGGGGAGAAATGTTTTAGAGAACATAGCCTAGCCATCACATCTTCCTGATACTTACTTTTCAAATCAAAGTTAATTCTACTATTCTAGAGAAGTACAAATAATTTTTTTATTGATGTTTGATTGGGAAAAGGGAACTAGGTCCTAAATCACACTTATCCCAGATTTTGATGAGGATTAGAAATGATCTCAAATCCACTTGACTACAAACCTAGTAGGAAGAGCCAGAATAGTGGATCAGAGTTCTAATCCTTATGATGTTATTTGATTGATTGTGGTGTGTGTGATGATTGATAAATTGACTAAATTTTAATATGCATTGATGTTCCTAGGTAAAATATGAAAATGCAGTTGTTTGTTATGATTTCTGAGCAATTAAATACAACAAGGTAGAAACAAAATCTATAAATGTAGAAGGAAGACATAGAGGAACCTGGTATGTAAATTTGAAGTTGAATTAGCTATTCTAGGGAATGGTGCACCCTAGAGTGTCCTCCTATTTTCTAAGATCTGATTTCACATGTATGAGGTCTCTGATCTGTAGCTCCTATTCTTTTGAGCTCACTATCAAAACTTTTTTTGTTGATGAGAAAATCTAGTTTTCACGTCTTGACAACTTGTAGGCTTGAATGTACAAATGAGCAATTAGTCCTTTATCTCCCTCCGAGCATCTTCATATCTAAAAACCTACACACATGACAAAGAGGGAATAGTTGTCTCGTATAGGGGCTTACCTAAGTCAAACCCCTATTTTGGTATTTTATACCTCCATAATGGCTAATATGATGATGTATAAAGAGAGCTTACCCTTAGTCAGGAAAAGGATAAATGATTACAAGTAACGAATTGACAAATTACTGTAACTCACCACTCAGATCTACATTCCTTGATGGACTAAAGTCATATACTCATTACCTTAAAAAAATGATTTGATTGATTGAAGTCTTGCAAGTGATAGCGCTCAAAAATAAATGATCATAAAACATGAGCAAACTTACATAAAAACATGATTGATGCTTGACATGATGTTTGATATGAATGAATGTTGCTAAAATTTTGATAATTATGCTCTTGACTACTCTTGAGTGCTTGACAATAATTTTAATTGCTTCTCTAAAATTGCTAGTGTTTGAAATAGTGAAAATACTTTGTAAATAGTGTGCAATTATTCTAATTTATCAAAAATCAAATATCGATAGCCAACAATTGAAATTGGAAATTCAAATAATAAAATACTAACACTGACATATTTAAACTAGAGCTAAAAAGAGGTGGTCTAGGGTGTGGTGCGCCCTAGAATAGACCCATTCTTTTCAAGGCCCAAAGTGTCGAGGGAAAATATTAAATGCTTATTTTTATTTCCCATTGTTTTATTTTTCAAAGATGTTTGTAAAATGGGTGATTAAATGCATAATTAGGTCCAAGCACATAGGGGGAGTTAATCCTAGTGTGAAATTGTGAAGGGTGACAATTTTTGTTGTTACATTTAGCCCCCATTTTAGTGAGAGTATGAACTTATGCTCAGAATCACACTAAAGAATGGATAGGTCAAGAGGGGTTCAATTATCCAAATATTGAAGAGATAGGATGACATTGAATCTAGGGGATGCACTAGCCCCCAAGATTCAAGATCCTATGTCAAGACAACATGAGGATAAAAGGAACACACATGTAAGATGTAATGTAGTATGACAAACATGAATCAAACACGATGAAGACATAACATATAACATAACATAATAAAACATAATTACAATGCAAATAATATGCAACATAATGTAAACACTATGTACACACAATACAAACACAATGTAAACATGCAAAATGGGTATGACAATCATAGACTAGTAAGCTCCACATAAATCTTAGAAGGATCCATGAGTCAAATGCTAAAAAGTTTGATATTTGTTAGGTGAACCATGAACCAAAGCATCATAGGCTAGTGAAGTCTAGTATTTGAAGAAATGTCTTGATGCATGTACATAGTGAGAAATGACATGATATTTGTGAATTTACACTTATTCTATTGTATTTTTATTTATCTATATACATACATGTCCCTATACACTTAGCCCTACCCTATCCTTATACACACACACACATCTATACATTCTCTTATCTACTAAAATTTATTGCATTCACTTATACACCTACCCTCATTTACTCATTAGCCACCTAGATATAATTGTTTTCCCATCTTGGGACACTTCTATGATTATAGAGGTGATCCCATAGTTATAGACCCATCCTCTTAAAATTTAAAATTCAAATTTGGCCAATTGGCTCCATTCATCCTTCTGTCATGAGTTGTCTAAATAAAATGTTGGTATAATTTGATACTATGTGCTAGAATCTAAAGGAATTCAATTCATTTATTTCTAATAATCTAGGATAACTTGTTCTCTCTCATCTTAAAGCATTGGATGCAATTAATAGCAACACAAATTTTAATTTGATGCACTAAAAGGAGTAACAAATTTGTATAATATGACCCTAGCTTGTTGTTTTCATTCTTTCTATACTTTCTAGGGGTTAATGTAAGATAACTTATCTCCTTGTGATGAATTAAAAACCTTTTTATGTATTTATAAATACCATCATTCCCTACTTCTTTAGGAAATTTAGAGCATATACTTATCAATTAGGTGAGCAAAACAACATAACATCATTGTGTGTGGATGAGTGCAAACTAGAGTCCACTGATTTGTGACTACAACTTTGTCCCAAATCCATAAACCTGTCCTCTATTAAAATTCAAATATAACACAAAATCATAAATACTTCCTTCACTCATAGAAAAACATTATTTTTTGTACATATATAAATCAAACTCTAAAATCTTACCTCAAAGATACTCATTCTTTAATCTTGAAACTAAATAACTCTATCTTCTCATTTACTTTTCTAAAATAATAAATATAATCTATCAAATTTATTAACATACACTAATCATTTATTAGCCCAATCCAATTTTTAATTATTTATTTACATTTCATTAAATTAATCTAACATTTATTTTCCTTCACATAGATATATATACACCAATAAAGTTAGGTGGCTTTGACTTACATATAACTAATTTATGAGTTATAAATGTATTCTCTATTACTTAGTTTATGTGCCATAAAGACAAGCTTAGGAAGAAATTCGTGGTTTTGTGGTTTCATAGTAATTGGGAATGTTTTGATACAAACAACATATTCACGAGACACATATCAATTTGTTTCTTTCATTTGACCATGTCTTCACGTTTGAGTTGTTCATGAGTACATTTATGATATATTTTAATGTGATTGAAAATAGAATCTTTTATACTCCACAATACTGGGTGATTTGCTTTTGGATCTACAAATGACAGTGTGTATTTTGCATATAGTGCCTAAATTAATGTCTAAGAAGCAGTGTGCAGTTGTTAGCAATCTAGCCAGCTTTAGAAACTGCTCGACATCGATGCCTAGTATAAGTCGAAAGTTTTTAGAAAGTGGGTAGGTTGCTCTATAAGCTTGGGCTTTATGGCCGAGACTAGGCATTATCTAGGAGAAAAATTACACTCAATCAAAAATGGGTAATTTGTGCAGTTAGAAATTGGGTAGTTGAGCAGTTAGAATTTCCAAAGGGGCATTTATAAGAGGACTATACCAGGTCTTATGTAGCGGGGGCAACCTGGGGCATAGTCAAAAGAAGCAGCTATCCCTCCACATAAAAGCCTCACAGGTTTCGGCTTAATTAGTTGGGTGCATTTTTTCCCCTCATCTTAGGCCAGGTCTATCTAAGATTGAGTAGAACTTAACTGGACTAGATGTCCTTATTATTGAACAGTGCGGATTCAGTCCTACATATCTGGAGTAAATAAACTCGGTTTCTTATAGGTTCTCCGTTTGCCCATGTAGTCTGATCCATTTAGGAGAAAATAGATCCACTGGATGGGTTGAAATGGGTTTGGGTGGTTCTCTCTTGACAGTTAAAGATGACAGACTCTACCTAAAGGCAGCCAAATCCAAACCCATTTAGATTATTGATAGTTTAGTCCATTTTGTCTATTCATCCAGCCAAACCCAGCAAAGGAGAATGAAGGAACTACTCAGAAGAAGGTCCTCCCAGTCTTAGATCTATAAATCTGATATTCTATCGTTAGTTGAGAGTCCTTTGTTCCAGAGGACATTCTTTAACTTCCTATTCATAGATCTATAAATCTAATACTCTACCTTCGGTCATTGGTCGAGTCCTCCATCTAGAGAGCGCCTAATAGTACTCTGTAGTCTAGCAATCTGCTATGTAGTATGTATCTATCCAGCCAAATCCTGCAAACAATATTGGAGAAACTTTATGACTTGGTAATGTGCAAGTACAGTTTTAGAAGGGAAACATTTAGTCTAGTTCCAACTCCCAATTACGATTGCCATATCTGACTTTACTGATTTTACATGTTTGATGTTATATTCAGACAACATTGCATTTCAATTTCCTGTGTATATTCATTGCTAGATTGCATGGTTTTGTACTTGGAATTAACCAAACTACATTTTGGTTCTCGCAGGTTGCAGAGGTACTTGGCACAGGAAAAAATGTTTTGTTTACGGGCCATTCCATTGGAGGTGCAATTGCCACTTTGGCCACACTCTCAATTTTGGAGAAATGTGGTAAGGACGCCCCTGTTTTCAGCACCACATTTGGTTTTCCTTTGATTGGAGATGAAGTTCTTGCCAGAGCGGTTCGTAGGCAGGGGTGGGCCAATCATTTCTTCAATGTTGTTTCAAGGTGTGATATTTTTGCCAGAACTCTGTTAGCTCCTTGCATATCTGTGTCTAAACCTTTGGAAGCTCTGCTGCCTTACTGGCAGAGGTCTGCTAAGCAGATGAATGATGATGATAATGACATTCAAATGGAGGAAGCCCCTCCTGCAGAGTTGGACTTACCCACGTATTTACGCACTGTCCTGCATCATGCTTGTGCAGTGGTTAACTTCACCACTGTTGCTAATATGGAACCTACAAACAAACTGATAGCAAGCCTGAAGCCTGCTGTAAAGTTGAGCCCTTACAGACCCTTTGGGTATTATTTGTTTTGCTCAGACAAGGGAGCTCTGTGTGTTGAAAACTATGAGGCTGTGTTGCCTATCCTGTTTTATTCCTTGTTTACTGCTCAAGATCAGGCTAATATCTCAGACCACACTGGGTATGGTAGAGTCTTCCATGCTGACACAAGCATTGTTAACTTGGAAGGGCTTTCGAAGCTTCCCTTATCACAAGGTGCATTGTCCTCTGCCACGGAAAGCCCACTAGATGCTCTTGGACTTGGAATTCAAGTAAGTTTCTTGACTTTAATCTTACATTTTAAGTATCTGCAAACCTAAAAAAAATTAAGTTAACAACATTTTGCTTCCACAGTCTAAAATATTAGATTGCTGAGATTTAAACTGTGTTATTTTTTAGCATAACATTTCAGATCAAATTTCATGATCCATCCTGTTGATGGATCATGAAATTTGATCCAAAACGTTATGTTCAAAAATAAGTTATAACACACAATTTAAATCCAAAAATCTCAACAAGTGTATTTCACTTAGCTGAACAGCAGATTACTTAGCAGTTGGCAATCAGGTTTGGAAGCCTATCATTAGATCCATAATGTAACCTCCAAGAGTTAGTGGCAGATCTATTCATCCCGTGTTTACAAAGATAATACAAAAATTGCATGTTAAATTAATATATATTAAAAAGTCCTCTTTGTATTTCTTCGCAGGCCAGACTTTCCCTAAGAGCTGCAGGAGAGGTGGAAGAAAAGCTCATAGAGACCCGCAACAAACTAAAGGCAGAACTGGCAAAGTTGGAGGAAGCAGGACATATGGCAAGACTAAGAGATTATAGAAACAGATGTGCGAGGATGAAGATTGTATACTATGACGCTTTCAAGGAAGTGTTTTTCAAGGAAGAAAAAGAGAAGCCAGATTTTTATGCCAACCTTAGCAGGCTTAACCTTGCTGCCTTTTATGACAGGTTAGAAGAAATGGTGGAGACTCATCAGGTGCCTGACGACTTTCAATTCATTGAAGAATTGATACAAAAGGCAACAGAATACAGGCTTCTGGTGGAGCCTCTTGACATTGCCAATTATTACAGGCTGGGCAAGCATGAGGACTCGGGACATTATATTAGGAATGCAAGGCCTCGTCGCTTCAAAGCTATTGAAAAGTGGTTGGCAGACATAAAACCCGAAGACAAGAAGCAGGCTCTACTTCATAATCAACAACAAATAACGAAGGACTCCTGCTTTTGGGCTCGTGTAGAAGAAGTTTCATGGCTAATGAGTAATCCAAGGGAAAATCCAGAGGTTGTAAGGACCAAGTACAACGAATTCCAGAATTATGTGAAGCAAATGATGGAGAGGAATGAGTTGTGTGTGGAGGAGGTTGTGATGGGAAAATCCAGTTTTGTGAAATGGTGGGAGAAGCTGAGCTCACAAGATAAACAAGCCTCCCCTATCTCCTCTATCTTTGGAGGCATAAACTAAGTGCCATTATTATCTGATCTTGCATAAACTAGTGCCTAGCTGGTACTATGATACTCTGGTTGTAGCTTAGCAACGGGTGTTTCACTTTAATGTTCTTACACTTTGTGCTTCCATGGTGTGTTCTTTCTATTCTATCATGTATTTAGTTTGTAGTCATGTATTAATATTTTGTTAATTTAATAGTTTGTGATTTAGGTAATTTTGGTATGGATAGTTAAAAAGAAATGAACTTATATCAATTCAAATATAATATATTTTTATGTTTATTTGTGTCATTTACAAATATGATTTCTATTATTATTTTATATAGATTTAACTGAACTTTTTACACTTAAAACATAATATTTCTACTTGTATTTTGTTGGTATAGATCTTTTTGTTTAGTTGTTTTTTGGTAGGTAGATAGGTTTTATTCTATTGTTTCTGTAATGCAGTCTATTATCATTTTGTCTAGTTATTTGAAGATAATAATGTAAATTCTCTCCATATAAGTTTAATGGTTGACGATAATCTAATGAGAGAACCTTTGCATTCTAAATTTTATTTTATTATAATGAATGGTGAACTTGAGTACTAACATATATATTTTTTGTTAATAAAAGAATCCATTTGAGAGCCATGGCTTCTTTAAATTTTTAATATTATAATGAATCGCGAACTTGAGTACTAACGCATATACATTTTTTGTTAATAAAAGAACCCGTTTTTGAGAGCCATGGCTTCTTTAAGTTTTTTAATAAAGTTCAAGCTTGGGATAAGATATTTGTGCTATTTCAAAAAAAATTCTAACCTAATGTTCTTCCTTCAATCTCGAATTAGATTGAAAATATATTTGACTCTATTATCCTCATTCAAAGATGCATTATGATGTGTCATAATATACATCATAAAGTTGGTAAAAAATCAAGTCTACCATGGAAGTCCCTATAATCATGCTCTTATATGCATCATGGAAGCTTTCATAATGATGTTAGATGCTCTTATAACTTCCTACACAAATTACAAAGTATCCAACCCATGACAAAAATGACACGTCAAAGTGAAACATGCTATTTTTCCCATAGAGGATAAAATAATAAATAAATACAGTAAATAATTAAGTACAAAACATTGAGATGCAAGGTTGAGACACCTTTACTAACATTGATTAGATCAACTTTATGGTTGTGGAAATGGTTGAAGATAACAATCTTAGACAATACAAATGGTCTAGATGACTTTGGTGTCGATTAGATTTCTTTTAGTGTTCCAAATTAAAAAAATACTAGAATGATGTGCAAATGATTATCAAATGATGCTCGAATACCCTTGAATTTAAATTGGTGTGCATTGAATTCCTCTAAATTCCAGTACATTGCAATAAATCACATGAAACATATACCAAGTTGACACATGGTGAAAATGAAATGGACAAGAATTGACAAAATTTGATTTGATTTGATTTTATTTTAATTTAAGGGATCAATCCCACATGGTGTAGAACTAATCTCATGTCACAAAATTGACCTAAGATAGAGGTATGCTACTATCAATATGGGGAATGAATGTTTTGACATGACAATTGTAAAAAATCTTAATTGTGTGGATACAAATAATAACATATAGTCAAATATATAGAAATGAGTGTAAATGGAAAGTAGGGAATGAAACTAACTCTGCACAAAAATGCATAAATATTTAAACTAAAAAATAATTATAAGTTTTTTTTGTATTGAACAAAGAAAAATTACAAACAATAAAAGATACCAATAGGTAGTTGAATGAGACCTAAAATAATACTTTCAAGGATTACATTGTCGCCGTATAGAGGGTTGAAATCCAAACAGAGTCAATACTTGAGCTGAAACACTTTATGACATAGGCCAAAGTTGTTGTCTTGAAACTATTTAACTTGGTTTTGAATTTGTTGAAGTTGATCCATGACCATTAAATTTTTCTTTGATAATTCTTGAAGTTGTAAAATATATAAGTAGTATGAAAAAATATGTTGGAGTAAAGCCTTAGAGTATTGGTTACTATTGTTAGAAAACACAAAAATACATCCGATCTTCTGAATATGTTTTAAAATAACTTATCTCATTAAATCAACAATCACATTACTATGCATACCAAAACCTAAAATAGATTCTTTCCTATTCAACTCATGATGAAAAATAAAAAGAAAAGTTTCTAAAAACATCAGTCCATTGAAAAACAATTGAAATTTGATATAAAAAATTCCATAAAAAAATCTAAAACTAAATGTGAATTAGGATTGGTATTCAAATACTACCATTGTAATATTTAATTTCAATATTCTTAAAAGTGCATTGTATTTGTGAGGTGTGGGGTTGACCGATGCCATAGGTGCTTGATGGATATCTAGTTGTATTTAAAATTAAATCGTCGAGGAATTTACAATCAAGTGGCGATGAACATTACGAGTCTAATAAATTAGCAAGGCCTTGTCTCATATAGTTGTTTGGACAAAGCATAGATAATTATTAACTTTTTAGGCACATTTAGCGGTAGGGGAAGTATAAAATGTTGTGGATGAAGATCTTTTTTATTTTTCATTCATTTGTTGTGCAATTTTTATTTTGGTTTAGAGTGCTCTAATTTGACTCTTTTTCTATGTGTTGTGCTCTAAATTTATATTAAATTTGGGCTCTTCCTCTATTACTTTTGAATTTGTTCAATATTTTTCTATCTGTATCTTTGGATAGGACTATTTTTGTTAATTTATTTTTGCACATGTTTTCACTTCTCAACTTTTCAAAAGACTTACTAATGAATAGAGCGTAGAAAGGAATGAGAAGAAAACTTTGTAACTTGTGTTTTACACTATGTTGCTCTTTATCTATGCACATTTTCTTATCTTCAGTTTTTTTCTAATCATTTTTCCTCAATTGGATCTCGATGTGCATTTTTTGTTGTGGATGGAAATAATGAGCAAAAGAGCAAAGCACAAAGAGAAAGCACTTCGTAAATATTTTAACCCTTAATTTTTCACTGATTATTGATTTTTAAGGGTCTATTTAATTATAGTAGTTGCTTATTATTATGAATTCAATTTGTTAATAAAATAATTGATTTATTGTTGTGATTTATTTAAATTTTACAAATAAAAGATGCTATATTTTTGTTTTATTTTTTTAAAGATAGATTAGGTAGTTGTTGGATAATAATGCTTTTATTTATGATATTTCTATCAAGATTCAATTGTGTGGTTTTTGATTCAAACTTATTGGCTCACGTTTCATGAGTAGTAGTTCACACGAACCCACCTCTCATGAGTATGAATGGTCTACTCAACACTCATTACATCTAGGCGATGCTCATAGAGGTGAAGCATTGGGCCTTCGTAGGAGGTCACCCATCCCAATACTACTCCAACTCAAGTGTGCTTAACCTTGGAATTTCCCCCAAGGTTAATCCCACTTATCTTGCTACCCCATTTGCAAAACCTTAGAAAGTGTTGTGCCTTATGAACCATTCATTATTGAGTCCCTTTAGCTCATCAATTGATAAGTAGGAGGCATTTTCCACATTGTATCAAATTATGGTATTGCTATCAGGGTTCAACTGTGAGGTTTTCGACTCCAACTCATAGACCCATGTTTCATGAGTATAAATGGTCTAGTCAATACTCATTGCATCTAGGTGATGATTAGAGAGGTGAAGCATTGGGCCTTCCCGAGAGGACACCCATCCTAGTACTAATCCAAATCAAGTGTTCTTAATCATGGAGTTTCCCCCAAGTTTAATCCCACTTAGATTGCTACCCCATTTGCAAAACCTTTAGCAAGCATTGTGCCTTAAGAACCAATCATTATAGAACCCCTTTAGCTCATCAATTGATAAGTAGGAGGTATTTTCCACATTGTGTCAAATTATGATATTGCTATCAAGATTCAATTGTGTGGTTTTTGAGTCAATCTCTATTAGATGCTATGGTTGTATTGTTGATATGTGGTTGTCATTGATGTCAACACTATTAGCATTGGTAAACATAAAGGTTGTATATGTCGAGGATATTGAGAAAATTATAATAAATATATTGCAGGCAGCCAGTGAAGCTGAGAAGGTCGGAGTGATGGAAAGTTGTGTTCGTTGATGATCAGGTGGTGTGCACTAAAGGGTTTGTTGTTGATCCTATCTAGTATGTTGTCTGGAATTTTTGGTGATACGCATCATGAATTAAGAAAGTTATGAAGATTTGTGTTCCTACAGTCATTCAGTTACTGTAGCAAGTGTTTCTGAAAGATGAAAATGCAATTCAGGGAATTGGGTTGTTGCGTATGTTTTTGAGATGTTCAGCGATGATCCTAGATCATGCTCTATCAGTGTAGTACGTCTTCTTTGATCAATGTGTTCGTGATTGAAGATCTTTCATTGCATGTTTAATTTTTTCATGTTCTTGGCCCACATGATGGTGGTAGCGTGTTGCGGATATTTATGGATTAATATTTTATTGTTTGGCGTATTCAAGGATGTTGATTTAGGTCCTCTCTATGTTGTGACCGACTTAGGTTGGTACACATTAAGATTTATTCATGTATTGATGCTGATAGTTTGTGATTTATTCATTATCGTGTGGCCGACAAAATTATTGATGTAAATCCGTGTAGTTGATATAAAAGAGTGATTGTCTCTTCATTGAAAATGAATGCATGTGTGTGCTTGGTGTACGTTTGTGTGTGTATGTGTGAATAAAGACCAGATCATCTGAATGCAGAGTAGAGTATGAAGAATGTTGAGCGAAGTGTGAAGAAGTGTATATGTGCTTAACTGAAACTGTAATCAAGCTTATGAAGAAACTAATTTCTCAGTTCATGTTCATCAGATGGTTTTAATACGATTTTCTTATGTAAGGCAGTGAGCCTTCACTTTGAGCAGTGAGCTCTAGGCAGTGTTCTTGAATGCAAGTGCATTCCTTATTCATTCTTCATTATACTTTTAACAAGGTATAATCTTGTGGACTAACATCCACTATGGTTTTTCCCCTAACAGAGTTTCCACGTATAAAATCTTAGTGTTCATGTGTTTCTGATGTGTTGTTGATTTATGCTTACACTATTATTTACCAGATTTGAGATTAAAGGTTGATTAAGTTTCAATAAGTTTAATTTTTGTAACATTTGATTCACCCCCCCTCAATTGTCTATCCTTGTTTTGCCAACAATTGGTATTAGAGCAGGTTCCTTTGAAGAATTTTAATAGCTTGAGGTTATCCGAGATGGCATCATACAAGAAGGATAGTCCTAGATTCGATGGTACAAACTACTCTCTGTGGAAAGTCAGAATGGAGTGTCATTTGAAGTGCATTGGTGAGCCCTTCTAGAAGATAACACAAAATGCATATACCATTCCTCAGAATGGTCCCTCCTTTGAAGATGAGATCAAGCAAGCAAAAGTTAATACTAGGGCTATAGAAGCATTGTTGAGTGCTTTGATAGACTCAGAGATGACAAATGTGATGGGAAATTGAAGACTACATATGAGATCTGGAAAAAGTTGGAAACATTTTATGAAGGAGATGCACTAGTGAAAGTTGATAAGTTGCAAAGTCTGAAAGGAAAGTGGGAAAACATGAAGATGAGTGAGGATGAAAACATCTTTTGTTTTGCACAAAAGATAAATGAACTGGTAATGGATATTAGATGTGTCGATGGAGTCTTGGAAGAAGATGAGATTGTGGCTAAAATACTTAGATATGTGCCTACCTCTTACAAAACAAAAGCTCATGCTATTGACGAGCTCATGACAGTAACAAATGTGACAAGAGACATGTTGATTGGAAAACTAGATACCTTTGAGTTGAGTAAATTTGGAGAATCTTCACCTAAGACATAATCTGCATTCAAAGCTACTGTATCCAAAAGAAGCCAATAGAGATATGATCCGAGAGAGAGTTCCAGGAAGACATCCAAGTATGAAGAAGAAATGAAATTGATTGAAGATGAATAAAGAGATCTAGAAGAACTAGAAGCACTAATTGTGAAAAGAGAAGATATAGGACAATGTAAGTACAAAGGAAAGTTACCATTAAATGTTTTTCTTGCAGTAAAATAGGTCATTTTGCATCAAGATGTCCTGAAAGAGTTTCTAAGTACAAACCTGAAAAGACTAGATTCCAAAAGAAATGTTATTATCCTGAAGAAGGTGTAATTGATGATGAATTTGATAAAGAAACTGGAAATGAAGATGAATGGGTATTCATTGCTATCAAGGATAATAGTCTGGTGTCCACTGAATCAGCTAGTAGTCAGAATATTGAGAAAGCTCTTGCAGCCAAAATTGATGAGAAGGATGAGTGGGTGATTGACATCGGATGCTCACATCATATGACTGGTGACAAAAGCAAATTTCTAAGTCTGGAAAAATATGATGGTGGTGCTGTAATATTTGGAGATAACAATGTTGGTGTGATTCATGGCAGAGGCACTATTTCTCTTGGTGGAAATTGCAATACTGATGATGTTCTATATGTTGAAGGTTTGAAACACAATTTGTTGAGTGTTGGAAAGATGGTTGACAAAGGCTATAATCTTCAATTCAAGGATGGTAAGTGCAGGATATTGGGAAGCTTGGGAAATGTGATTGTTTCAAGTACAAAGACAAGAGGTAATATTTTTCACTTGAATGTTGCTAGTGAAAGTTGTTTGATTGCTCAAGTTGATGTAAGTTGGTTATGGCATATAAGGTTGTGTCATGTGAATTTTGATAACATTTTTAGAATAAGCTCCACACAAACAGTTAGAGATCTACCTAAGTTAGTGAAGCCTACTAACATTATATGCAAGGAATGTCAGATAGGAAAATAGACAAGAACTTCATTCCAGAGCAAACAACATTATTCAAATGGAGTACTGGATTTGGTACATACTAATCTATGTGGTCCTTCTAGAATCAAAATTCTACAAGGAGAAAGGTATTTCATGTTTCATATTGATGATTATTCTAGAATGGTATGGGTTGCCTTCTTACGAGAAAAACATGAGGCATTAGAGAAATTCAAAAGCTTTAAAGTTATGGCAGAAACTGAGACAGGTTTGAAGATCAAATTTATGAGATCAGATAGAGGTGGTGAATTCAATTCTTAGGAGTTCAACTCATTTTATGAAGAGCATGGAATAAAAAGACAGTTATCTACTCCCCGGACCCCACAACAGAATAGAGTTGTTGAGAGAAAGAACAAAACAATTTTAGATGCTGCCAAAACTATGTTGGAAGGTAATGTTCCTTATTCGTACTGGAGAGAAGTTGTAAGCACCACAGTATACATTATCAATCGAGTGAATGTCAATGGTAATTCTGGTAAGACACCTTTTGAGCTATGGTTTGGTTATAAGCCTACTATTAAGTATTTCAAAACCTTTGGAAGTGGATGCTATATTAAAAAAGATGAAGACATAGGAAAGTTTGAAGCTAGAAGTGATGAAGGAATATTTCTGGGCTACTCTACTAAAATTAAAGCCTACTAGTGCTACAATAAAAGATTGAAGAAGATGGTTGAGAGTGCAAATATTAGAGTTCATGAAGATATTGAAAGATCATCAAGATATAGTGGATATGATTCAGATGACCAACAAGATAGTGCTAAGAATGGGAAGAATGCACAGACATAGAATCAAGTCAAAATTGTTCCAGTGAATCAAGAAAATCTAGAAAAAGAAGATAGTGGAAATATAGAAGAAAGAACGGGAGAACCTAAAACCCCAAAGTATGTAAAGCAAAGTCATTCTGAAAGTCACATCATAGGAGATAAAAACAAAGGTGTACAGACAAGAAGAAAAATCGCAGAAGAATATTGTTTGATATCCAAGACATAACCTAGCAATGTAAATGAAGAATGCAAAGATGAACATTGGATGGAAGCAATGAAGGAAGAATTGATGTAGATAGAGAAGAATGATACATGTATTCTTGTTCCTAGACCTAAAGACAAAAATATGATTGGAACTAAATGGGTTTTTTAGAATAAGCTGAATGAACAAGGTGAAGTAATCAGGAACAAAGAAAGACTAGTATGTAAAGGATACTCACATATGGAAGGTATTGATTTTGAAGAAACCTTTGCCGTTGTTGCTAGAATTGAAGATGTAAGATTATTTATTGCTTATGCTACATTCAAGAACTAAAAATTCTATCAAATGGATGTGAAGTCGACATTTCTGAATGGTGAATTAGAAGAAGAAGTTTATGTTGAGCAACTAGATGGATTTCAATTGACTGATAAAAAGGACATGGTATGTCAATTGAAGAAAACACTATATGGACTCAAACAAGCCCCTAGAGCAAGATTGGATAAATACTTGTTGAAGCTTGGATTCAATAAAGGTATTGTTGACAACAATCTTTATTTCAAGTTGGATTAGGATAAAGAGTTGATCATTGAAGTCTTTGTTGATGACTTTATTTTTGAAGGTAATGATGACTTATGTATGAAATTTGCTGATGAAATGAAAAGTGAATTTGAGATGTCTATGATAGGAGAGCTGAAATTATTTTTAGGACTACAAATTACTCAGTTAGATGATGGGATTTTCATATCTCGGTCCAAGTATGTGAGAGAGTTATTGAATTTTTTTGGCATGGAAGACTCAAAACCAGTTGGTACACCCATGGTAACCGGATGTAAGTTGAGATAGAATGATGATTCTCTTAATGTTAATCAAACAAGATACAAGTCAATGATTGGTGGATTGCTATATTTGACTCAGACCAGATCAAACATCATGAATATTATATGCATGGTTGCTAGATATCAAGCTAATCCTAAAGAAACACATGTGACTGCAATAAAGAGAATATTTAGATACTTGAAAGGAATAATTGACTTTGGGTTATGGTATCCAAAGGATGATGATTTTACCTTAAATTCTTTCATAGATGCAAATTGGGCAAGAGATGTTAATGACAAGAAAAGCACAAGTGGTTGTGCATTATTCTTGGGGAAGAAACTGGTGTCTTGGCTAAGTAGAAAGTAGAATTATATTTCCTTATCTACTGTTGAGGTAGAATATATTTTTGCTGCAAACAATTGTACTCAAGTATTGTGGATGAAATAGATGCTGAGAGATATCAAGGTTGAGTATGATGAGCCAATTGCTATATTCTGTGATAACTCAAGTGCCATAAACATTTCTAAGAATCCAGTGCTACATTAAAAAACAAAGCATATATCTATCAAGTATCACTTTTTTGAGAGATAAAGTGAGTGAGAAGGAAGTCAAACTGGAATATGTACCTACTAAGGAGCAAATTGTAGATATTTTCACTAAAATATTGCCTAAGGATACTTTTGAGTATCTTAGAGGCAAGTTAGGGGTAATTTCCCCTCCTAATCTGAACTAAGATGCAAATTTGTTCATTAATCCCTGGACTCACAGTCAGATCTTGTTTCAGATTGATGTTGTAGTGGTTGCTACTTAGGGGGAGTAGTCAGATGTTCCAGATATGTGGTTCAAAGCATGTGTACCTTTTCCATTGATGTCAAAGGGGGAGAGGATTAAAGTGGGAGAAGAAAATAGGAAGAGTGTGCAAAATCAAAGGGGGAGATTGTTGAAGAAGAGTTAGTTGGGTTGATGGTATTTTTCACATCATGTGTCGTCATCAATGCCAAAGGGGGAGATTGTTGGATGCTAAGGTTGTATTGCTGATATGTGGTTGTCATTGATGTCAAAACTATTAGCATTGGTGATTCTAAAAGTTGTATATGTCGAGGATATTGAGAAAATTGTAATAAATATATTACAAGCAGCCAATGAAGCTGAGAAGGTCAGAGTGATGGAAAGTTTTGTTCATTGATGATCAAGTGGCGCACACTAAAAGGTTTTTTGTTGAGCCTATCTAGTATGTTTTCTGTAAGTTTCAGTGGTACGCATCACGAATTAAGAAAGTTATGAAGATATATGTTCCTACAGTCATTCAGTTACTGTAGCAAGTGTTTATGAAAGATGAAATTACAATTCAGGTAAATTGGGTTGTTGCGTATGTTTCTGATATGTTCAGTGATGACCCTAGATCATGCTCTATCAGTGTAGTACATATGTTTTGATCGATGTGCTCATGATTGAATATCTTTCATTGTGTGTTTAAGTTTTTCATGTTCTTGGTCGACATGATGGTGGTAGCGTGTTGCAAATCTTTATGGATTAATATTTTATTGTTTGGTGTATTCAAGGATGTTGATTTGGGTCTTCTCTATGTTGTGACTGACTTAGGTTGGTGCACATTAAGATTCATTCATGTATTGAGGCCACCAATTTTGAATTTATTCATTATCTTGTGGCCGACAAAATTATTGATGTAAATCTATGTAGCGGATATAAAAGAGCGATTGTCTCTTCATTGTAAATGAATGTGTGTGTGCAATCAGTGTATGTCCCTGTGTTTATGTGTGAATAAATATCAGATCATCTGAATGCAGAGCAAATTATGAAGAAGGTTGAGCGAAGTGTGATGAAGTGTATATGTGCCTAACCGAAACGGTAATAAGGCTTATGAAGAAGCTAATTTCTCAGTTCATGTTCATCAGATGGTTTTAATCTGATTGTCTTATGTAAGGCGGTGAGCCTTCCCTTTGAGTAGTGAGCTCTAGGCAATGTGCCTAAATTCAAGAGCATTCCTTATTCATTCTTCATTATACTTTTAATAGGGTATAATCTTGTGGACTAACATCCACCGTGGTTTTTCCCCTAACAGGGTTTCCACATATAAAATCTTGGTGTTCATGTGTTTATGATGTGTTGTTGATTTATGCTTGCATTGTTATTTACCATATCTGAGATTAAAGGTTGATTAAGTTTGAATAAGTTTAATTTTTGTAACAATTGATTCATCCCCCCTCTCAGTTGTCTACCCTTATTTTGCCAACAATCTCATTAACCCATGTTTCATGAGTAGTGGTTCGCATGAACCCTTCTCTCATGAGTATGAATGCTCCACCCACTACATCTAGGTGATTCTCACAAAGGTGAAGCATTGGACCTTCTTAGGAGGTCACCCATCCTAGTACTACTCCAACTCAAACAATCTTAACCATGGATTTTCCCCTAAGGTTAATCCCACTTATCTTGCTACCCCATTTGCAAAACCTTAAGGAAGTGTTGCGCCTTATGAACCATACATTATAGAGACCATTTAGATCATTAATTGATAAGCATGATTTATTTTCCATAGCATGTCAAATTATGGTATTACTAGATTAGGATTAAAATATATGATTTTCAAGTAATTAAATGTATTTAACATATGGTAGGTAATTAAATTTATTTGTACTTTGTAATGAAATCATATCACCTTAAATTAAGGTGCCTTTGTTGGCCTCTTTATTTTAGTTAAGGATTCTTTTGTTCAAACATGGCTTAGAAAGTGTTCTCTTTTTTCTCCAACACATAACCTTTGTTATTTTTCTTCTCTTGAATTGCAAATAGTGTGTTTATCATTAGAGATCTATTGTGCACTAATACGGTGCACTTAAACTATACATACATTTTCATTTTAAGGATTTAGTGATTGCATGTGATTGTTATATGTATATTGGCTATTATTATTTTTATATATTTTTAGTATAGTTAGACGAGGAATTTCAGGCATGACTTGAGTAGTGATGTAAATTAGACTTTATTTATTTTGTCTCTTTCACTACCCTTCAAGGTTTACAATTTACCCAACGTGAGAACTAGAGTAATGTTTTAGGGAAAATGCAGGGTATTACTATTGTAGACACCTAAGATTGACCACTTAAATTTGATCAAATTATCCCTAATTTGTCTATTCTTAATCCCCTATTTTAATTAAATGATATTTTATTATTTAATTAATATTTTATATCTCTATCATTATCCTAATCTATTTTATTCTATTTTCCTAAGTCCTATTCTAAGGTAACTAATTTATTTTAATTATCTACCCTTCACTACCCATATCCCCCTTTCATCTATAAAATTAAATAAATAACTCTATTATTTAATTTACCACTCCTATCTCGTCTCCTTCAAAATGAATTAAATAAATATATTTTTATTTAATCCAATTTCTCTCCAAGTGTCACATCTTCCAAATTTTCCCGTCAGTCCTAATCCTACCCCTAATCTTCACCTAATCACCCCCTTAAAAATGTGCACACAGTTAATCAAGGATTAAGTAGGGAGTCAATTATTTCCATTAACTGTCCACCACTTTGTCATTCTCTTCATAAATATTATCTTTTGCAAGGAACACCCACAAGGATCTCCCTTCCAAAGGTACACAAAAGGAATTAAAAAATACTTTATTCTTATCACTCCCTCCCCTTTGGAGTGTGAGGAAAAAATATACCTTTATGGCAAGATTTCCTCTTATAATCCAAAGTACCATCTCCCCTCTCAAATCCCCTCATGGTGCCACTTGCCACTATCCCATGATTTGAGAGATCACCTCTCATCTTAGTCATTGATCTCTCGATCAAATCTTGACCCTTCATCTCATTCTCACCTCAACCTATGTATCCAAACACTTAGCCTTTTTTACATAAAATCACCCACCTTTATATTGGAGTGTTGCTATGCTACCATATTTTCAAGTGTGCACACATCGATTTGATCACATGAGCAAATCATACTCAACATGAGATTTATCATAATTCAATTTCATTAAATTGTATGCATGTTTAAATCGTGTTTTGCCTTATCTTGAGTGTTTGTTTGGTTTCATTGGTATTATTACTCACATTGACACAAATTTCACTTACACAAGTCAATTACTTGGTATAATAATATTGGACTACAAGGCAAGAAGTGCTATTTTTTTTAATAATATTTTAAACTAAGAGTCAATGTGTTCTTGTTGTCTTTTTAAAATTCATTGATGAAATGATGTGAGGTTTGCATTTCAGTTTTTTCTAAATTTTTTGTTTATGGTTGCATCTAGTAATTATCACATAGTAATGTTTTTGTTTCTTTTAACATAAGGCATATAAGTATATTTTTTTAATATAAGACAAGTAAATTTTTATTTAGAATGAAATTTATACCACCTAAGATTAATCTTTCATAGATTCCCATTTTCTAATCTCTTTAACATTTCTTAGTTAAGTATTTCTTTAGTGGGACATATTCTTAAGTGCTCTTTTTCTTTTATATTTTCCTTTTCTTTTCTTGTTTTCTATTATATAACCCTTACTTATGTTTTGATAATTTTTTATTAACCTTTTTTGTTCTTTGGATCTGTAGAGGTTTCATTTATTTTAGGATGATTTTTTCTTTATGGGGAATTGTAAAATGCATTAATAAGGTGCCCCTGCACTAGTCAAATTGAGTGATAAATTTCTTGATGTTAGTTAGTGTAATGAAATAAATTGCACAAAAGAGGAATATGATATGAAATAATTTGTAAATACTTGATAATAGTTGAGAATAACAAGCCACTTCAAGGGGGAAACCTCCAAATATCTCCAATGAGAACAAAATTCACAATTTGGTGATGAAGTAAGACTCACTACCTCCTATATATACCCTACATATGTCTAGGATATCACCTATTCCAACTTAGATAACAACCTATAGGCCCTAGGTTGACTTAAATAACTAAATAGAAATATAATAATGATAATATGACTCAATTAAGAGTTAAGGTAGCCACAATCAGACTATTCATAACCATATGCATACACTAATATTAAGGGCATAGCATGCTCCCCTCTTCAAAGAAGCATTGTCCTCAATTTTAATCAAGTGTGGATGATTCTGAATGAAATCTTCATCCTCCCATGTGGCATAATCAATTGGTAAATTCTTCCACTCGATGAGATACTTGATGTGTGTTCTAGTTCTCAGCTTGTTTGTGTGTGTTTGAAGAATTAACTTTGGTTCCAATATGATTCTTCCTTCTTCATCAAGATCTAGTAATATTGTTTGTGTAGGGATATTATGCCTAATTAATTTCTTCAAATATGAAACATGAAAAACTGGATGTATCTTTGTTGTTGTAGTTAACTCAAGCTTGTAGGTGACACTACCTATCTTTTGTATGATTTGGTATGGGCCAAATATTTTGGGGATAAATTTGTATTCTGTGTTTGTTGCTTTAGTGACATTTTCTTGTAAGGTTGCAATCACAAGAAAATATAATCTCCAACTATGGAAGGAAGTGATATACCACCATTATGCTAGTGGTATCCAATCTACCCATTGAGACTACTTATTTGAAGTGAAACAATGTAGACACCCTTCCAAACACTTATTAACAACCTCAACTTGCCCATTAGATTGAGGATTGTATGAAGAGCTATGAGCCAATTGAGTACCCAAACATGAGAATAAATATGTCCAAAATTTACTAGTAAAGATAGAATCATAATCACTAACAATAACCTTAGGTATACCATGTAGCTTTTGTATATCCTCAAAATATTCTTTGGCCATTTTACTTGTTATAAAAGGATATGATAATGCAATGAAATTGACATATATAATGAGGTGATCTACCACTTCCATGATGTCATTCTTACCTTTAGATCTTGAAAACCTTGTGATGAAGTTTATGGAGACATCTTCCCATGCTAGCTAGGAATAAATAAGGATTGCAAGAGAGTGGGATTCTTAATTCTCTCCCCTTTATTTATTTTATAAACTAAACATTTGGCCATAAACTTTTGAACATACCCTTTGAGCCCTTCCCAAAATAATTATTTCTTGATTCAATGATATATCTTGAAAAATCCTAAATGATCGCTAACTGGAGACTCGTGAAGATCTCTATGATAATATTTTATTTGAGAGTGGAATTATTGCATAGGTACAATCACTTTTTATACCACAAATCATCTCCCTTCCAACAAAACTTATCTAAACTATTGGGATCATATTGTAACTATTGAATGAGATTACTTGTAGTAACATCATTTTTTCCACTTTGCTTTGGCTTCTACTACCCAATTTGGTTGTAATATTAAAATGAAACACAATAAAGATTCATCCTTCTCATCCTTCCTAGATAGTGCATTTGCTACAATATTTTCATTCCCTTTTTTATATGAAATCTCAAATTCATATCCCAACATCTTAGTGACCCTTGTTTGTTGCTTTTCAAAAGATAATCTTTGTTCCAAAA
Source organism: Sequoiadendron giganteum (assembly GCA_007115665.2). Classification (NCBI taxonomy): domain Eukaryota; kingdom Viridiplantae; phylum Streptophyta; class Pinopsida; order Cupressales; family Cupressaceae; genus Sequoiadendron; species Sequoiadendron giganteum. The sequence goes on along the minus strand of CM021103.1, from coordinate 645,819,607 downwards.
AATATTTTAGTCTATCATGATTTGTCTTAACTTTGAAGTGTCTACCCATTAGATAAGGTCCATTATTTTACTATATGAAGAATAGCTAGTGCTTCCTTCTCATAAATTTATGTTTAAGTTTATTCTTACCCTTTAAATTATGACTCTTAAAACCAATAGGCCGACCCTCCTACATGAGAACTACTCCTATACCATTTCCTGAAGCATCACATTCCACAATAAAATCCTTGGTGAATTATGGAGTAGAAATAACTAGAGTAGTACACATAGCCTCCTTAAATCTCTCAAATGATGTATTAGCTAACTCATTCCATTGAAAATAATCCTTCTTCAATAAAGAAATAAGGGGTACTTTTTATGACCATAGTTCTTCACAAATATTTTGTAGTATCCAATCAATCCCAATCAATCCCTCAATTTATTAATGGGTTTGGGAATAGGTCATTCCATGATAGTCTTAAGTTTTTTAGGATCCACCTTTACTCCTTCATGTGAAACTATGTGTTCCAATTACTACACCTCTTTGAGATGAAAGTCATACTTGAAAGACTTAGCATAGAGTTGGTGATTTTTGAGAAATTTTAATTTTGTTGATCTACATGTTGCATACTCCCATGGCTTACTATAAATCAATATATCATCAAAGAATTCTAATACAAAATTCCTGAAAGATGAAGTTCATTAAACTTTGAATCATAGATGGTGCATTAGTAAGACCAAAGGGAATCACCAAAAACTCATAATGACCCTCATGAGTTATAAATGCTATCTCTGGAATACCATCTTCCTTAATTTGAATTTGATACTAACCTAGTCTAAGATCTAGATTTATAAAAAAATCATAGCTTCATTCAATTCATCTAGTAAATCATCAATGAATAGAATAGGAAACTTATATTTGATGGTGTACATGTTGAGAACTCTATTTTCTAGAAACATGCACCAAGTTTAATCCTTCTTACACACCATCACCATAGGTGAGGAGTAAGCACTTTGGTTATGCCTAATAATACCCGCCTCTAGCATTTCTTGAACAATATTTTCAATATCACTTTTTTGTATATATGGGTACCTAAAAGGCCAATGCTAGGTGGTTGGATCCTTGGAACTAGTTATATGGAATGATCATAATCCCTCGTAGAAGGAAATCCCTTAGGTATATCTCTAAAAACCATTGAGTGATTATTTATAATCTCTTATAAATTTAGATGGGTAGGAGAATTTGATCGATAAGCTTCTAATGAGAATAACTAGACCACAAATCAATCAGATCCTTTCTTCATAAATTTTTTCATTTGATGTGAGATAACCATCTATGGGTAATCAACATGCAACCCTCTCAACTCCACTATTTTTCCTTTTGAGTGCAACCTCATGAATATTTCCTAGAAGTGCATCTCAATTATTCCCAAAGTACTAAGCCGATATACTCCCAAAATAATATCTACAACACCATGAAGAAAGAAAACATTAGGACAAAGAGATGATAGTCTTCCATGGATAATTTAATTTGATATATAAAATGATTTATACAAGTGGCCAAGATTTTGTTGATGAAATTATGCATGCTTCTCGAATCTATCAATATTATTACTTTCTCCTTCTTTAATAAACCCATTACCTTGAGAGATTACATGACAAAAATGATTGGTTTGGGACCTTATGATTCGTCATTTGACTCTTTTTCACCCTCTAATATAGGCTCCTCCTCTTCTTCCTCACCAAGAAATTCAATATAAAATAATTTCTTCTCACTACATGTATGCCCTCGACTATATTTGCTATCATGATTGAAATATAACCCTTTTTCTCTCTCCTTGTTAATTTTTTGTTGTGTTAATCTAAATTAGGATGAGGAAGAGAAGCTTTTGAGAATAATCTTTGTTATCCCATTAAATCCTTGCTTTATAGGAATTAAATACATCTCCTTTTCCCTACATTCTAAGAGAAAATACTTGGATATAGAGCTAGGAATAAATATGTGTACCTTATGTTGAATGTGATCCTTGAGACCACCCAGAAATAAGTCATTCAGGTTAACCTTTGTAATTGTATCCACTCTCAAGGATATATTTTAGAATGTAATCCTTGACTATTCCCATTTATTGTAGTCTATCTAGTTGGATGAAGAAGTTTTCGATCACACTATGACTATAGCTCCTTTATAAAACCCACCCTTGAGATAATGAGACCCTTTTTCTATTTTTGGCTACATAACCATCAATACCAAATGAATTGCTTTGGTTATAGATATAGGGAAGCCATCACTACATTTTTTCCACTTGATTTTCTATGCACATCAAATTAATTCTCCATTTTATTTATCCATGTTAGTGGATCCTTACGATCAAAATTGTGCATACACACCTTTGGCATCAAGTTCCTAGATCCTATATGAGTATTAGTATTTGGATCAAGATTAGTTATCATGGATGTTGTGTAGGTGATCCTAGAGAATGGTATCTTGCTATTAAATCCTTAGATTTAACTATCAAATCCTATATGGTATCAAATTCAACCTTTGCAACACCTGGTTTTATCAACGACCTTCTGTCAACCCCTAGGGGCTTGTTTTTGGCCCTAATTCCTTGATTTAGTAGTTTTATTTCAAATCGCCATATATTTTGAATAATTATCATATTTTGACAAATGAGATATCATCATAAATATGGTTCCAAGAAATTTCCAATGGTGCAAGTCATATTATCAATTTTTTCTACTAGAGAATTTTATTGCTAATTGAAGTTAGATCTCCCATTTGAACTTTTGAGCTCATAAATAATTTCCTAGATATCCAACTTTTGTGAATCTTGTGGTGGTGAAAAGTTATTGAGGAGCTCTTTTTATCTATCCATGCACTTTTCCAGATTTAACCCTAGGTAATTTTTTTATTTTTTTTTGCTAATATTGCATTGTGACTAATTACTTGGGCGTCCTGACACCTAGAGAGGTTCTATCTTTTTGGGAGGGCTTTATTTTAAGTATTAACCATAGTTAGGAGTTTATAATTGTTGTTGAAGCTTGATTTCTTTGTAAATTTGGAGATCTATCATATTTTATTATGGGACCATGGATTTTTCATTTCATCTTTCTTTGATCATCTTGAAGAGAGGAAACTATAAACAATGGCGAGATGGGACATTGTGATTGATTACTTGAAAATGATGATATTTCTATTAGGATTCAACCGTGTAGTTTTGAGTCAAACTCATTGACCCATGATTCATGAGTTGGTTCACAAGAACCCATCTCTCATGATAATGAATGGTCCACTCAACACTCATTACATCTAGGTGATTCACATAGATATGAAGCACTGGTAGTTCTCAGGAGGTCACCCATGAAGCACTGGTAGTTCCCGAGAGGTCACCCATCCCAGTACTACTCTAGCTCAAGCCTTCTTAACCACAAAGTTTTCTCCAAGGTTAAACCCACTTATCTACTTGAAAATCCTTACACATGGACATGTTTTGTATTTTTGAGAGGGATCCATTTTTAGTATTGTTCAAATTTTAGAGTTTCTAATTGTTGTTTAAGCTTTCTTTATTTTTAAATTTGGAGATCTATCATAGTTCCTCTATGGGTTTTTCATTTCATCTTTCTTTGATCATCTTGAAAACAAGAAACTATAAACAATAGAGAGATGGGGTATTGGAACATCTTAATTGGATTTATTTGTTTCCACATTTGTATGTTCTCATTCCCCCTCTAGGTACAAATGGTAATAAATTTTCTTATAACTAAAAAAAGGATCATGTCCTAGGAGTGACAACTACACATTTTTATTTTGACACCTTGAATGCTATTATTCACTTTGATTTTTCTTATTCTCTTTGAACTAAAGTTTGGGAGATATAAAATATATGTAGATCATAATACACAACCATTCCCAAATGATCTCATTTCATATTGTCTTGTACCTCTTGATTATTTAAACAACATACTAGATGACTATGATACTATTTGGGAGTTTTCTTCTTTGGAGAGATTTGAATTATTAGATGGCTACAATGAGGTTTCTTCAAATTCTCCTTCATAGATAGTTGTTGATCCTTCACCTTTATTTGTTCCTTGTGCATAATCATTGATTGAGGCTCCCATCATTCTTTCTTAGGGGACCATCATATTCTTTCAAATTCATTTAAGGGATGAGAAATTGAAAAGTAAATCATTTTTTTTGCGAGTCTCATATTGCAGATTTGGAGGAAACATTTGAGGGATTATCTCTCCTCTTTTATGACAATCATATCTTTATTATTATCAAAACATCATTGTATTTGGACCTTATTCAATATCAATTACCACTTAATCTTGGGTTGTCACCATCTTCATTGATTGAGCATGTACCTAATCTAATTATGGCAATATCATCTATCATGGACATGGTGACAATTGCAAAGATCTCAAAGACACGATAATAATACATTTGGATCCTTCTTCCTATCAATTTTGTAGTGTCATAAAATTACATCCCCAGGTAATTTCACACTACATAACCCTCTCTTTAGCCTAATAAATACGATAATGTAAATTCCCCTTTTCCTTGCCTTCAAATTCATCCTTAAACCCTTTATTTTTTGTCTCTAAGTGAATTCTTGTCGATGACGCTTCCACAATGTGCAAACGTCTATGTGCCACATGAACATCCTAAAAATATTATTGGGTTTGTGGCCATTGGGATGTTACACTTTCACCTGCTTGCGAAGTGTAACACCTCTATGGTCACCAACACACCCAAAAATGATTTGTTTGCATGCCACTCTTCCATTTTCAAACATTCTTTCACTCTCATTCCTCTCATTCATTATATCATTCAATCTTTCATTCTCTCATTCTCTTTCTTGAAACTAATTATCTCAAGCTCTTTTACACCATTTCTCTTAATCTCTCTTGCACGTTCTTGGCTTCTACATTATCATCTCGACTCTCTCAAGTGTTGTACTCTCTTTCAACTTTATAGGCTTGTTGAAGGGAGAGTAAACACTCTTTTTATTACATTATCATACTTATAGCAACATATTTACATTCTAATGTGTATATCTTCTTTATCTTGTCATTCTATATCACCTATTTTCTATTTCTTTCTCTACTTGTCTTCTTGGTTGTTTGTGGAGGTGGAAACACCAAAATTGGGGTTTGACTAAGGTAAAATCCGAAATAGCCCCAACAATTTTCATTGTCTTCATGCATACAAATTTTTCATGTGGAGCGTTGCAGGAGGCTGCATAGTGTTGGACCTTTCATGAGTTTGTTCCTTTCATTTCTCTCTTGCTATTTCATTTTATTTAGTTAAGATACTTGCATGCTTAGTATTCTTGCTATTGTCATTTCATTTATTTTGGCATTCTATTAGTATAGTTAAACAATCAAATTTTAGTTCTCGAATAGTCAGTAGGCTCTATGTGTTTTTTTCTATAAGTTCTACTTTCGGACTGTATGAGACCACAACACGCCGCAGGTACGTCCATGCACCACATTGTCATCCTCTAGCTAAGAGCTAGTCAACTTGTCTGAAAGACCTCTACAATCTACTCTTTTGGTCACTAAAGTCCTTTTCCCAATATTTGTCTTAAAACATAAAATATTTCAAAAATTCCCATTTGTCATCCTTTATCACCTAATCTTAGCCTTTGAGGTAGTTGAGGAAAATTCACTCCCTATAGACTCTTCTCCATCCTAGAGACTTTGGAGTAGAAAATCTCCTCCTCTACATTTTTGTGAACCCGACGTGAACCTTTTTCCTCCCTTTGTCTTTGTGTAAAAAAAATTATTCTCTTGTCAGGATGCATATTGGATAGAGCGTTGTGACATTTTTATGAGCTTCACAACTTAATCCACTACCTATGAGCATGTAGTTAGAAGGAGTTACCGACATTTTGATATGGGGTTTAGAAGGTTCAGTCTTCCCCATCAAGGTCTAGAATTTGAGGAGTTTTCTGCAGGACTCACTACTGGATTCTCCCCTCCTTGTATTGAAATTGAAACCTATACCCCACCAACCTCTCCTTTGAACTCTTCCTCTTCCTTAGTTGAGGAAGTTTCTCTTAAGGTTCATGTCGATCAAATTCACTCTTTGGAAGTAAGACTTGAAGAGTTTGAAGAGTTCCTAGTAAAAGAAAATTATTATTCTCAAGTAGCTTATCTCCTTAAAGGTATGAGGAATATACTTATTACCAATCGAAGAGGTTTGGAGCTACTTCGAGGAACTGAAAATATTATGGAGACCCATGTCCTGTCAAATACTTCCATCTTGAGAAACTCCAAAGATGTTCAGTAATAAATCATTGATCACTAGTTGAATGTTTTGGTTCTTGGAGTGTTTATCCATATGGTCGACACAAGTCTTGTCAATATTGCTGCTAATGATACTACCACTGCATATGAGGAAATCCTTACAATTAGAGTGAACCAAGTTCCCTTGAATTTTTAAGTTCCTACATCTCGAACTTGAAACATCTCTACCTCTGGTGCTATAGCTAGTCAAAAAAGTAGAGTGGCAGATGACATCCACAAACACACATCTCGTCTTTTAATGCCATGTGTACTAATTTCTTCCACCATGATGCTCTACCAGAAAAAATATTTTTGTTTTCTCTCAAGGAAATTTCTTTGGAATGGTATTTCTCTCTCCCCAATAATTCTATTTTCTCTTTTGACCAGCTAGTAAATCAATTCTTACGAAAATTCCGAGCTAATATTCTATGCCCTTTACCAATCTCATCCGATGTTAGTAGGGTGCGCATGAGAAAATAATTTATTTTATTGCCCGTTACCAAGCCCTCTTTTCTCAAATATTTTATGCCCTACCAGATTCTGATGTATAATGTGTGTTCGTCAAGAAATTTTTGTCAACGTTGCAAGATAAGTTTCTTCTAATGAAATATCCCTCTTTTTCTCTTCTATGTGTTGCGTTGTGTGTATATCAGCAGACGTTTTCTCAGTACTGGGATTCTTCCTTGTGATCTTGTTTGGATGGCCAATTAGTCATGTCTGTCTTTGGAGAGTCAAGGAAAAATAAAGCGAAAGCGAACATGGTGTTTGTTCCTACTAATAAAAGTTCTATTGGATGAAATATATTTTTTATAAAATTATATAGATCTTATACAAATGTTGTACAAAATTTGTTAAAATATTGTGTAATTTCTCTTCCAGAGATAAAACTGCTTTCTAATCCCTATCCTCAATGGTATGATCCACAATTATTTTTCCAATACCAATGAGTGTCAGGTCATGATATCAAGCAATGTGTGCATCTTCATCATGTTATACAAGACCACATCGATAATGGTACCATCCAACTTGATGGTAAAAAGTAAAATTCTAATAAATATGCAGTGAAACTTAATAGTCAATTACAAATTTACACAAATCCCTATCCATCCCAATTTTCCAATCTCGTAACACCACTTCTTCATTTTTCTATCCCATTCCATCTGAGTGTGTGAATATGGTTTCATTTTTTCATGTTCCTCCTTCAATCCAAGTGGATAAAACTCCTGATATAATATTCACACCACGTGACCTGCCTCTCAATAAAGAGCCCTCTCCATTGTATATACCAGCTCACGTCAATGATAATGTCGTAACTGTCATTATAGTTGATCCCATGTGTCAGGTCAATATTATCATGGAGGAGACTCTTTTCATTAATAATTTGCACAAGGAGAAATATGAGGAGTCACAGATCACACTTTTTACCCATGATGGTCTTTCTGTTTGACCCATTGGTTCTATTTCTATGTCGGTCTTGGTTGGAACTAAAACTCTATAAGTTCCATTTGTTGTGATATCATAGTCTGATCTCTTTAGAGTTATACTAGGTATCCCGCAACTAGTCTCTATGAATGCGATCACCTTTGTTATCCACAAATGTTTGAAGTTTACTCATGAGGGTACAATGTACACTATCCAAGATACTAGATACAAATCACTGGTGTCACGTGGGGGCTTCTCCCTTGACCATTTTTGGCCCACTCCAGTTGGACATTTGTCACCTAGAGGGGGCTTGCTATACAAGGCTTACTTTAGATATAAAATTGGAGGGTCAGTTTCTAAGTTTTTTTCCAGCTTCTTCTCATGCTATCTCTTTGAAGGCTTCTTTATGTGCACAACAACATGCTTCATCCCTGCCCCTCTGAAGGATAAGGATAATACAGATCTTTCTTTAGGCATTCTCCTTCCTCTTCATCTTCTTCTAGAGCTTCCCAACCTCTGGTGGTGTCCTCCTTTCCTTCTACTATACCTAGCATAGGAAAGTGAAAGGTGCCCATGTTGTGGAAGTCCAAATCTCAAGTCTTTCAACTCTCAATTCTATCCATAGTCCCTAGCCCACCCTTTATGGTAAGGGGAAGCATTCCCATGGAGTTGTTCCTATGTCTTGTCCTTTGAGTCCTCCCTTTGTTCCTCCACCTACCCCTAATGTAGAGAAAGGAAAGGGGCATGTCATCAAGACATCGATCTCTCTTGTTCCTATTCCTCCTCTTGTTCCTCCTCAGTAGCCTTCTCTTCCATTGGTAACAACTATGGAGGCTAATCCTCTGGTGGACTAGGATCCCCCAACGTCTTCTCTAGCTACACATCCTGGTGCCCATATCCATCATAATTAGCTTGTGTGTGAGCATAAGCATCATAGACGGGCCTTGGCTAGGGAGTATGAAGATTTACAAAAGATCAAGGATGAGCCTCCTCTTTCTAATTCAACTTCCCTTGTTGCTTCCATTTTTTTCCTACTCTTATCCCTGCTTCTCTTCCTGCTTTCATTCCCATCACCTTTGTGTTTCTTTTGTTTTCCTTAGTGGATCCTGATGAGCCCCATACCAAAAGGGTGCAATTGTTCATCACTCCTTTTGTGGAGCAAACTCTAATTAGTTCTCTTCCAAATCTTCCTCCTTTCCTTCATTCCATTGATATGCCTTTTACACATGTTGTGTCTTCCATGGATCCTTCTCCTTGTTCCTCTTCCACTTATGTTGTGAGGATCTCACATCCTCCATTGAATCGTAATATGGAGAATGACCTTGTTTCAAATGATGGTAAAAAAAATTCTTCTTTGTCTTCTACATCGTATTCCACCTTGGCTTGTATTGTGCTCATGATAGAAATATCTCCTTCCCCAGAGTTTGTTACTGACCCTCTTCTCGAGGCTAGAAATTACTCTCGGGTTTCTCATCCTTCTCATGTTTAGTCACATCACTTCACTCTAGAGAAGTGCATGTTTGGCTCGTTGGAGGATATTTTGACTCTATCATCCATCTTTGCTATATTGATGATGCTAGTCTTGCATGATCTTAGCAAGGAAGACCTCATGGGGGCTTCTTCCTTGGCTCTTTCTATAGGTGAGCTTACAAGAACCACTCTTGTTATCCCCCCTATAGGCTCATCTTCGCTCCCCCTATGATGATCTAGACTAGGAGTAGGATGAATTATTGGAGGTGTTGGACTAGATTAGTACCTCTCCTTTATCTTTAGATTATTTTTGTGTTTTTGTTTGTGATCCCTCATGCTTGTCTATTAATGTTTATTCTCTCACCTAGACGACCCTTGCTACCCTTGTAGGTACTTGGGTACAGGAGATAAAATGTGTCATACACTTCTTCTATATGTTGTGCATTTTTATTTTTCACTTCGAGAATGATGCAAAGCATTGGGGCATTTAGGTCTCTTCCATGTTGAACCAAATTTTTATTTTGTCTTCATGTGCTCTTCTTCCCATTTTGATCTATTTAGGGGCTGATGACAAATCATAAATATTATACTATATTTATCTATCTATGTATATGATTAGTTCTGACCTCGAATAATCGGATCCCCCTGTGATCTTGATTTCTTTGTCTTTGCTCTTTCATGATTTTTTGCATTATATATGTTATTCCTCACATGCCAACATTTCATAGATACATATCGCTATGTATTTTGTGCCACAACATCTCTTTGTCTTTATCTTCTCCTTAGAATTACATGTGCTCCTTTGCATATCACACATCATTCTAAGGGGGGGGGGGTATCATATTTTCTTATTTTTCAAAAATATTCTAAAAATATGTCTTGATGTATTATAATCTCGTCATCTAGCTTGGGGGTAACCTAACTAGACTTGTATTTTATGTGGTTTTCTTGTAATGTTGTTTTTAGTAGCCACAAGCCTATATAATTTTATGGTCTCTAGCCTTGATAGCCATACCTATCAACATTGGTTTTTATCCAATCAGATTATGTCATGCTATGTCTATAAAAAATAATCACGTATATTTTTTTCTTTTTTTCCTAACATGTTTGTTTGCAACTAACATTTTTGTGGTGAGATTGCAATCAACTTTACAGGATGGAAGACCTATGTCCTCTTCGCGTCCTGAACTAGCTTCTCTATCGCATATACCTGATTGAAAACCTACATCCTCTTCATCCTGGGTATATTCTCTTCAACCTATTTCTACTTTATCTCACACATGTTTAAAATACATATGCTCGCTAAAGTGGGGGAAAATATAGTGTCATAACATTGCACCCCTGAGCAATTTCACAAAATATAACCCTCTTTAGCCTAACAAAGATGATAATGCAAATTCCCATTTTCCTTGCCTTGAAATGCATCCCTAAACACTTTGTTTTCAGTCTCTAAGTGAATTATTGTTGGGGATGCTTCTGTGACATGTAGATTTCTACATGTTACGTGAACATCTTAACAAGATTCTTGGGTCTGTGGTTGTTGGTATGTTACACTTCCACCTTATCGTGAAGTGTGTGTTGGGAAAATGTGTCTCAACCCTACAATTGCATAAGGTCCTATTGATAGGTAAGCACGAGGGGCATAAGCGGGGAGTGGGGTACCCCCCACGAGGGGTCTAGGGGGATCATCCCCTTGATTGAGGGTTTTGGGCTGCACCCCCAAAATCTAAATTTTATGTAAATTTTATTATTGTAAATCTGGACCATTCAACATTAGATCTCAGATCTAATGGTCAATATTTTATTGGCTTAACTTTCCCTAGAAGGAAACCCTATTTTATGAGGGTGTATTATGGTTGTGTATTATGATGTATTATGAGAGTCTAATAGCAGTCATATTTTATTTGGATCTTCGGTTGGTGATAATCCTATGAGAAGCTTGCTTTGCAAGTATATTCTAATCTTTGTGATTTTTGAATAATATATTGGGTGGATTTTGGAGTGTGGGGTTTGTCTCCCAAAATATTTTTCCCACATAAATCACTGTGTTGTGGTATGCATGATATTTATGTTTAAGTTTTTGTAACTATTGTAAAGATCTATAATTTTTTGCATTATCCTCCTCTCAAGATTAGTAATAGGAAGTTGTTCCGCTACCTTAACTTCCTTATAGTGTAACGCCTCTATGGTCGCAGATGCACCCAAAAAATGGCCTTTTTGCGTGCTACTCTTCCATTTTTAAACATTCTTTCACTCTCTTATTCATTTTATCATTCAATCTTGTATTCTCTCATTCTCCTTGCAACTCATTCTATCAAGATCTTCTACACCATTTTTCTCAAGCTCTCTTGCATGTTCTTGGCTTCTACATCATCATCTCGGCTCTCTCAAGTGTTGCACTCTCTTTCGACTTTTTAGGCTTGTTGAAGGCATGGTAAACAATTTATTTTCATTACATTATCATCCTTATGGTAGCATATTTAGATTCTATCATGTATATCTTCTTTATCTTGTCATTTTATATTGTCTATTATCTATTTCTTTCTCTACTTGTATTCTTGGTTGTTCATGGAGGTGGAAACACCAAAACAAGGGTTTGACTAAGGCAAACCCCAAAGCAACCCCAACAATTTTCATTGTCTTTGTGTGCGTATATTGTTCGTATGGAGTGTTGTGGGAGGCTACATAGCATTGGACCTCTCGTGAGTTTGTTCCTTTTATTTCTCTCTTGATATTTCATTTTATTTAGTTTAGATACTTGCATGTTTAGTATTCTTCTTGTTGTCATTTCCTTTATTTTAGAATTTTATTAGTATAGTTAAATAGTCAAATTCTAATTCTCAAATAGTCAATAGGCTTTGTGTGTTTCTATCTACAAGTTCTTACTTTGGACGGTATGAGACCACAACACGCCACATGGATATTCATGTGTCACACTATCATCCTCTGGCCAAGAGCCAGTCAACTTGTCCTAGAGGCCTCTACAATATGCTCTTTCAATCCCTAAATTCCTTTTCCCAAAATCTATCTTAAAATATAAATCATTGCAAAAACTCCCCTTTGTCATCCTTTTGTCACCTAAGCTTAGCCTTTGAGGTAGTTGAGGACTATTCACTCCCTATAGACTCTTCTCCATTCTAGAGACTAGGGAGTAACGAATCTCCCCCTCTACAAAGTCTTATCCAGAATGGGAAGCATTCCTACATCTATACTTGTTTTTATTTCTTCTCAAGGGGAGGAATATTGTTCGTAGGCATCAAATTTTGTTTGTCTTCAAGCATCTATCATTTTTGTAGGAGATTACATGTTGTGGGAGGTACATAATATCTTTATCTTTCCTTCTTATGGGTTCAAAATATCAATTGTGTATATGTGATGGATGTAGTCCTTGGGGGTTATGTTGATTCCTCCATTCATCACTTATTTCATCACTCGTACATGATTTTTTCATGCATTCTCTCTTTTTGAGAGGGGTTTTATCCCACACAGTTTTTCTCATTTACTCCATTTGTGAGAGATTGTTAATACATGGGTACCTAACATGACCTAATAGTTGGGACTCATCATCCACATATCCTTCCATCATATCTACATTTTTCATTTTTTTACTTCTCCCTAAGTTGCACTTAAGGGGGTTGTTGGTGTAAATAAGGTATTTTACCTAACAAGTTTACCTAGTAGGTCCTATTCACATGTTAAGTTTACTTGTTGTTTTTTCAACCTCAGACACATGACTTCATAGTCTTAGCTGACAAGAAACGTTGTGTGCTTGTATGACTTTAATTTCCAGACATTTCCTTGTCTTATTGCCACTTTTTTCACCCTATTGCTTCCTCTTTGGGGAAAACCATTTATATTGAACTTGACTATTTCTATTAGGAGTGACCTCAAAAAAATTTCTATGTTGAATTTAATTTATTTAAATAATTGAAAGCCAATAGATATTCAAATGAGAAATCTCTATCATACCCAACAAGTGCTTTACCTTAATTTTTCAAATGCTTTCTTTTAGTATTAGTAATTTGAGCATAAAATAAGGGATTCTCCTCTAGATTCCCCTAGGGTTAAGTCTCCTTCTCAAATGATCAAGGCCTTTAGAAATTTAGAGGTTGCCACAAAAACTGATGAACAATGGACTACAGTTTCTCATCGAAAAGGTAAAAATGCTAGTTCTAGTAGGTCCCAAGTTAAAAAGTAGGATTCCTCGTTTGCTAAGGAGTAGTTAGTTGTTATTTCAAACCATTTTGAGAAGGGGAAAGAATTTATTGAACAAACATGAGTGTTCCTTCCAAATTGATATTTTCTTGGATTCCACAACCAACATCAATGCTTTCTTCGTAGTTGAATATGTTGCTTCATTCTCCCTCATCGCCTAAGAATTTGTGATGGTTGTGCAACCCACTTGGGTGTCTAGAAGAAGGTGAATATTTTGCTAAGAAATTGATAATATATTCACCCAGTATTAATTTAGGCTCTTTCTCATTGGAGCTCTTTTATAATCACTTCTCCATGCTTGGGGAGTTAGATAGGATGATATGCTTGACTAGGCCATCCATGAATTTTCTTTCTTAGAATGTCTAAGGTCTTACTGACCTCGCCAATAAGTATTTTGTGTTCATAAATATTTTGATTTATATGTATTGTGTTTACAAGAAGCTAATATGTATGGATTGATTCTTTCTACAATATGTGTTATTTGGATGTCTAGTATGATGGTTTACACCAATCACGATGCTGGATGTGAAGGTTTATCATCTTTCTCTCTCCAAGGTGCTATTCTTATGTTGTAGACCATGGGTATGATCTAACTCATCGTCTGATTTGGATCCTCATGAATTTTGATAATCATTTTTATGGGATCATTATCTTTTATACTTCAAACGATGTTATTGTGTGATCTCTTTTGTGGCAATGGATTGTGAATTCAATGTCGATCGCCACTTGGGTTTTTTGAAGAGAATTTAGTATGGTTGAGATGACCTATGATAAGGGTAGTAATTTTACTTTCTGGTTGACTATTGGTGAGCAAGAGATACGATTTTACATGTATAATAAATTAGGTCTTTATAACCCCAACTTGGGTTGCTATCATGTCTAACCCATTTGAAAAACATGAGAAATTTTTGGACTGGTCCTAATAGAGTCTTTAAACATATTGATCGTGTAATGATATCTATATAATATTTTCTCATTTTCTAATTCCTCCTCTCTTCTAGTGATGTTTCTAGATGTGACCCTACCAAATAACTTGCCCATCAAGTTTCACATTGAGTAGAAAGTGGGCCTACCCCAACCTTGCAAGTTCCATTTTTTGAAACACCTCCTTGATGATTCATCATCCCAAGTTGGTTCATTTTAGGAGGATTTAGAATCTTTAATTTCATCCTACTCAACTAATTGGGTGGATTACAAGGTGGAATAAAGCTATTCAACTCATATCTCATTTCCTCCAAATCTATGGTCATTAGTTGGCCATCTTTAGGAGGTGTTCATTTGATGCTACCACCTCAAATTTCTACCATGCCATGGAGGTTCTTGCTACCAATTGATTCTCCCTTAGTTGATAGGTTCAGGTGACAGAGCTAAGGTAACAAAAGTAGATACGAGACAACCATTTTTCTAAAGATGCCCAAATTAAATCTAGAATTCATTGACTTAATGTTGGAGATAAGGATTAGAAAGATTTTTCCAAGATCTCTTCACCTTGAATACATACCATGGTATCAATAAAATCAAGGATGACCAGTAGGTTCTTAAAAAAATTCTAGATATTCTCCAAGTCTTTGTTAAGCATTATGAGAAGGTTTTCATGGCTAATTTTGTTTTATCTCGAGCGAGATCATTCCCTTCAAGAGTACCTTCAAGTTGTTCCCTATTGGCTTACTTTAGCATACAAATCCTTTTGTGACCAATTTCTCTCCATTTTTGACCTTAAGGGGGTTGTGAGCACAATGTCTCTTTGAGATTGTATTGGAGAGGACTTGCATAAAGTTTATCTAGAAGAATTCTATTCCAAACTCCTAAGGAAACTTATTAATAAAGGAAATATTAAATTCATACCTAAGTCTAGAAATCTTGAAGATAATTATAATTAGAGGTCCAGCATGTTGCTCAATGTTTCCTAAGATCATTTCCAAAGCTTTGGCTCTAAAAGTGCACCATCTTCTTCTCCTAATTATTCATCCTAAATAAACAAGTTTCATCGATAATATTATTGTTGTCTGGGAAGGCATGAAATGGGCTAGACTTTCTCACCATAAGGCCCTATTTTGAAGATTTATTTTGCTAAAGATTATGATCGCATCAAATGAAATTTTATTCTTGCCATGTGCCAAGCTCTTGGGTTTGGACCCTACTTCATTAAATTTTTCAATGTGTTGTTTATTGATACTTCTACTTTCATTACCATCAATAGTTTTCAATCTCATGCTTTTGGGATCTTTTGATCCATTCGTCAAGGTTTACCTCTAGCCCCCTCTCTATATGTTCTTGTTGCTAAAGGTTTTGGGTATCTTCTAGCCCACTTAGTTTCCCATGGACTAGTCAATGGAATTGCCTTACCCAATTCATCGACCCAAATTGTTAATGGCTACTTTGTAGATGATTTTTTTCTCACTCTCATTGAAGAGGAGAAAAAAATAAGGAAACTCTCAAGTGTTTGGGCATCTTCTATTAGGTGTTAGGATCCACATTCAATAGAGAAAGACTCATCTTATTGCTAATCTATTCTTCTTATGCCTCTGTGGCTTCAAACCTTTGACTAGAAGTGGACTGACCATGGTGAAATATTCATATTTTTGGGCATTCCCTTTTCTTTCCAAACTCCTCAAGTAGCCTTATAGCATGTTGTTCTCTTCAAAATTGAACAAAATCTTTCCTAATGGATTATGAAGCCTCTTTCCCTAGCAAGGAAATTGCAAGTATGCTCCAGAATTCTTACGGCCACTCATGTGTATTATTCCTCCTATTGGGCTCCCTATAAGGCCCCCTACCTAAAGTTGGAGAAGCTTCTCCAAGATTTTTTGTGAGATTCTTCTGACAACCACAAGCGATTTCATCAATTTGTTAGGCAATTTTTTGCTGCCCTTGTGAGTTTGGAGGGTTATGACTATTATCCACTAAAAAAGAAGGGTTGGCTCTTTGTATCGAATGGATTATTTGTGCCCTCACTGAAAATGAATCCTAGAAGATACTAATTCAACATTGCATTCCTCTGGCTACCCAAATCATTACCCTACTTTGAATGGGATTGGTTTTCAAACCCTTCTCAGCATGAAGGATGTGATTCACATTAAGGGAATTTTTGTGGCCAAAATCATTTGGCATGCCTCAAAGACTATTAAGCTTTGGATTTTTTGGAATGGGTCTAGCTTCAAAGAGGCCCTTTCTCTCAATCAGTATAATCTTTCATTGTCTCCAATTTTGCAAGATCAAGGTTTCCCTATGGCTCATTTATCATGGGTGACAGTTTATCAGTTTTTTAAAAAAGTATCCAAGGCCTACATAATTTATTCTATAGAAATTCTATGAATCTTATGTCTTGGGATGAGATTAAGGCTAAATTTCACCTTTCTCATCAAGACCATGTGAATTTTACATCTATCATAGGGGCCATTCCTATTAATATGGTTCATAAAATTTGTATTCAATCTTCCAAATCATGGTGGAAAGATTAGAAGTGGAGTCCAAACACCACCCTTTGTAAATACAAGTTGCATCGTGGCTACCGTTGGCTTTCTCTATATTTACCCATGGTCCCCAATTTAAACCTAATATGTCATTTGCAATCGTTGGTCCTAGTTTGGAAACATAGATTTCTCGATGTTGGTCTATAATTTTGGAGCCTAAATTAGCCCAATTTTCTTGGTGTATTCTATTCCAAGGCTTGCTAGTAGGGTCATAGTTAATTCACATGGGTATTCACAATTCTCATTGCCATTTTTGCAGATAGTTGGAATCTGCTAAATAGCTCTTTTGGTATTTTTCTTGAGCTTAATAGCTTTGGAATTGGATTCATGATTTCTTTTGGCCCTTTCAATCAGAGCCTTTTTCTTGGCATATGATTATTTTAGGCAATTGGCCTACGTTCCCCATAAATTCAATTAGATTTGGAATGCTTTCAAGGTGGATATTTTCTTCAATATTTGAAAAGACAAATATTTTAGTTTTACTCATTATATTGGTGTTTTTCTAAAACTACTATTTGTTCTAATGTGTTGTTATAGGTCCAGGTGTAAGCCAACAAGGTTTCTTTGGAGTTGGCTCACCTTAAAAAATTACTTGATCATTAGTGAAATACCCCTTGTGTTATGGCCACAGTTACTTCATCACCTTCCTCTTCTTGGGGCCACTCACCTTCTCATGGACATTGGAAGGCCATAGTCTCTCAACTTGTATAATCAAGATGCTCAGCCCCAAGTTTCTCCCCTAGCTTGTTGAAGGGATCGAGGTCATAAAAGTGTGTCATGACCTATTCAGTGGTGTTAAGCCTCACCTCCCTCTGAAGGTTATGCTCCTAGGTGGCCTTTTGGGGGTGCCTCTAGGTGGTTTTCTAGTGGTGCTCCTAGATGGTTGTCTACTAACAACTCTAAATGGTTTGATTCCAACAAAGTTCCTCAACTGGTGTTGGATATTTCTTTGGCTTGTAATGAAGATAAAGAAAAAATGATGAGGGGTGGGACCCCCTCGACATTACTCCTAACCTCGTTCATGTATGTGGTAGGTCGAGTGACTATGACCTTCCACCTTTGCCTACTACTACTCTTGCCGCCTAGTGAATTTTTTTTGTTTATGTAATGTTGCTTTAATCCAAGCTTTTGGTTGCCAAAATTAAAAATTGCAAATCCTAAGAGTATGCCAGGATCTATGGTCATATTTAACAATGTTTTTGGCCAACAAATGGAATCCGCCAAGATGGTTGGAATTCCCTACACTTCAAGTTCTGTTAGACCTAGGTGGGTGTACCTTGATTACTAATGAATGTGATTTCCTTTGTTCTAGTTTTAAGTAGATTGAATGTGTTTTAATCAAACTATTTTATTATCTACTTCAATGTGGTGTGGGGGTTTTGAAAATAGATAACTTGAAAACTAACTTCTACTTCTACTCCTACTATTGTTGTTTATAACTGAAAACTAGAAATATGTGAATGAAGTTATGTGAAATATGGTTTTAATTAAAATGGATCAGTGCCTTATTCTACTAGGAAATGGAGTCAAGATGTAAATGATGTATTTTTCCTCCTTCCTGGATTAACTCAAATTGTTTAGCACTTTCAAATGTTTATACCTTGTATAAAAGTGCAAGGTTGTTAGTTACCAGGCTCTTCTTACGAATTACAGTGATATCTCCCCAAGTTACTGTGACTATTTGAAAGGATTTTAATTCTTACTTGAAGGAAACCAATTAAGATGATTTATTTAAAAGGATTTTAATTCTGCCACCAGTTAAAAGGAATCACTTAAGAGGAAATTAATTATTTCTTGTAGAAACCAATCAACATGAATCACACAAAGGCAACAAGTGTGTCTTGACAAATTAAACATATGCTTGATACATTCAATCTAAATAACAAGGGAAAACCACTATGGAGAGAACAAGATAACTTCTATGAATTAACATCAACAAATAATTAAACACCAGAATTTCAGCCACTAGATTATAATTTCTTCTCCATTACATGCTTCAAAATATTTTACAGTTCATATCAAAAGTCTTTGTTTCAAAATGATTTTCTAGTATATTTCTCTACTCTATTATACTATTCATTGATTTGTAATGATGATTCCTACTGATCTCTATTATGATTTTATCTTACATATATACTTTATATTTTCAAGGTTTATGACCCTCACATATCCACTCGGTGCAAATTTGTATTAATTATCTTTGAAAAATTAAAATATTTTAATTTTAATCTCCTTTGTCTTTGTATCCCATGAAAATCAATTTAATGATTATCATTATTCTTCTTTCGCTAGCGATTTTCACTTTACATTTACCTGTATGAATTTTTAGCTCATAAAAATTTCCTTTGGGTAAAAATAATCACCTACTCCAAGATTTTAAACTTGGCTAACTCCCTAGTGAAAGTATTTTCACTTCCCGAGGAAAATATTTAAATTTCATTTTACAAAATAATTAATATCTATCTTTCCCTTCAATAACCTTCTCAATAATATTCCTTTGTTGTCTTTCAAGATTTCTAAGGGACTTCAAATAACTCCACTTCAATTTCATAGTATCCTCTCGAACTCATCCTTGCAAGTAGTCTCTTCGATATTCTTTTGTTGCTTTGATAGCTTTACAGGCTTATTAAACCCTTTCTCCTTTTGTATTGTCAAAGTCGAGGAAATAAATTTTATCGTTTCATCAAAGGGACCAATGTCTTTGTCTTGCTGATATGCATTCTTTGATGGAATCCTTAGTCCGATCATTTGCTTGTTTTCTTTAGGGATATCAAAGGGACTAGTATTTGATTCTCACTGATATATGTCCTTCCCCCAATATCTTTATGATTGATATGCCCTCTTTCCTTTTCGAGTTTTTGGAGAGACTATGAAATACTTCACTCTAATACTCTAGAGTCCCTTCGAACTCTTTTGGTGCATAAGTCGAGTACTGTCCCTTTTAATTTTTGTTGTCACTCTAATATATTGTTGTATCATGTCTGAGAAATGTTTTTCTATTTCCTAAATTCTAAGGTGCAATCATTCTGCAAGTTGTGCTAGACTAATAGTATTTTGACACAATTAAAATATTATGTTCCTTGGTGGTCTATGTCTCGGGTTATCGAAGAGACTCCAAAACATTCCCTTCTGATATGTCAAGGTTTCTTCGATAAGGACTTAGTCGGATTGTCGAAGGGATACTAAAACAAGTCTCCTAGATATGATGCACTCTCCTCGATAATGTTCACATTGTCTTACTTCATCATTCCGTCGAAGGGACCCTAAACTGATTCTCGTCAATATAATGTAGTCTTCCCGACATGACTTCCTTCACATATGGGTATGATGATGAATGTGAATTTCTTAAGATGATAACTATAGGGCGGGTAAATTGATTATTTTGAATGATAAAGTTTTAAATGACATATTAGGTAATAGGATATTTGACGGGACAATGGATGTTTTGTAGGAAGTTGAGGCTATTTTTATTAGTCTTAACAATGGCTTTGTCTAGGGGATGTATGCCCCTTGTGGGAATAACAAGAATTCAAATCTCTAGGGAGTAGACTGAGTGTCTTACTCATTGGGAAATGGAGTCAAACCTCTCCTCTAGCCTGAACTAGTATGATTTGAAAAATCACACCATAGTTGATGGCCCAAGGCCATTAGAAAAGAAAAGCCCATACTTTCCTCTACCAAACACTTGGTTTTTATCATGCTATACTAAAGCCAATCTAAATTTTTTATTGAAATATGCTTGACAAAATATGTTGATATCTTTTATCAACCTACTATTTCCAATGTATTCTCTATTATTATGCATCTGGAAATTAGGTATAATCTTTTTTTTTTGTCACCATGTGACAAGAAGAAGTCACAACCACCAAACAATCCAAACCCATACTCTACATGATACTTTATCTCATCCCATTTGTTATCTTTCACCCAATGATGACTCTTTAACTGAAATGGTAAGAATAAAAAATCATAATATATTTGAAATCTAATATCTTCAATGTTGGCACTATCAAATAACACAACATCAGATCCAAAAATATCGGTACCATCTTTAGCATCACATGTAGCTCGCCCACATAGTTGTTATTTTCATGCTTTGTCAAAATTAGCCATTTGCAGATTTAAGATTTTTGAATCATCAATACCCCAAGGTTCAATAGAAGTATGCATCTCTGAAGCATTGTTGCAATGAAGTTTATGACCACTAGTTGTCTCTAGGTTATCAAAACATAATCCTAAATATACTCTTTCACACTCATCATGGAGTTCGTCATCATTGTCACAAAAAGTACCTTCACTATCAAAGCAAATGTATGTTGGGGATGAAATTTTAGAATCATTCCTACGTGTATATCTCTGATATTCCATAGTCAAAAAATTTGGAATCTATTCAGTACTGAGTGAACATGCTTCTTCATTCACATTCTCCATTGCGTCTTCTTCCTAAACTCCATAAGAGTTGCAAGCACCACTGATGAGTCTAGTTTATGGTCTAATTTTTTATAGAATTTGTTATCCCTTTGCTGCAGTTGTCATAGACTTTGATGTTTGGATGTTGACCTTTTTATGATATTTCTCTAAAGCCATAGACTTTGGACATGAACTTATTTTCACAACTTTTAAATGATATTGACATGCTATATGAACCATTTGTGTTAATCTTGCATGTGATAAATGATTCATGTTGCTTTGGGATAGTTACAAATATGCAATTGTTGTGCGTACAAATATTCTCATGGAACTAAGGAAGATTTTTCCAACTGGACACTCGCCATACCAATCAACAAGCTGGTCATTTAATGGAGGAAGGACTCTTGAGAGCGAAAAGATTCCTCATTCAAATCAAACTATAGCTGCCTTGTAGTGGTCTTAATTGTTTGTTGAGTAAATGCAGGTGTTACTGTTGTGCCATATTCGCGTTAAGGAAAACATGCTTGACAGATTTTGTGTATGCGTAGCTGCCTCTCCACTTTCTACGCTTTCCCTAATGTGGCGTCCTCTGGTTCTGTCAAAGTTGACCGCCTTGCTAGGTGATTTGATAAATAAGACTCAGATGCTCCTTCTGAATCTCTCCTAGAATCGAAGTTTGCTCAATCTGATGATGTACTCGCATTCTTGATTTTTTCAGTAATTCATCAGGGTTAGAAGACTTCTTACTAGGTTTTCTTGCCAGGGAATGGGGTTGGTCTTCAATAAGACCAATTTTCACATAACTTTGGGGCTTGGGTTTTTTGAGCAATTTGAGGGCTAAGTTTCTCTGCGGAGTCTTGGCCAACACAAATTTTCAAATGGATCTTATAAGTCCTTGATGTAACGATGGGTTGGCTCCATATGTTAAACTCTAGCTCAAGGAAGAGAATAAAAAGAACGAAAGTTTAATTTTTTCAAGATGTCTTATGTGATTGAGAATGGGGAAATGATACCCGTGGATGGATTGGAAGTGCCCCTCAAGGGTAAAATACTTCATTACAATTAAACAAACATTATGATATGAGGGCGAAAGCTTAATCCTAAAGTAGTCGTTTTGAAATCTTATCGCTTTTTATTTTTCTTCAAAGAACTTCTCAATGCAATCTTGATACTTACCATTATTAACCTTGGCCACCTTCGTTCCCTCATATGCCAGTCTCGTCGCTTGTGCAATAAGCTTTACATGCACTTTAAACTTAATGCCACCCGGATTAACTTTGCCATCATTCCATGCATTGGAAAACTTATAGCTTAGTTTTTCGTTATATCCTTCCATTGCTACAAAGTATGGGGTGAAACCCGCCCTCTCAAAAAGACCACAAAGCTCCTCATTGTTGCAGAGCAACTCATATTTGTGGGGTTCAATTCGCTTCCTAGGGACAATGGATGTTTTGTAGGAAGTTGAGGCTAATTTTACTAGTCCTAACACAAGCTTTGCCCTATGTGAACTTTCAAGGTCTAATTTCATATCCATCCACCCTTTTTTGTGAATATATGTACTTTTATTCTCTTATAAATAGAAATACTAACACTTAATCATCAAAAGAACTACATAAAATATGCTAAAATATATACTTCTTGATGCACCTTGTCCACTTCTATATGAAAAATTGATTTAAAACAAACACCTTGAGAGGGATATCTCTCAACATATTTTATATAATTTTGAGAAAGATAGATATGCTAGTTATAAGAATATACCGATATCAAAATTGTATCAACTCTATTTTATAGAAAATAGAAAACCTTGTTAATATTTGCTATATAAAATATATTTGATAACAATTGTAATTTAAAAAGAAATTGTATCTTTCAAAATAGACTCCTCATTTCATCAAAATTGTCTACCTTATATTTACAACCATACTTCTACAAAATGTCCACCTTAGTACTACACTGGTGTCTTTGTTTCTATGGTTTCTTTGTTGGTAAGCCTTCAAGCTACAATGTGTATTACAAATGTGATACTATGGTTGTCACTATTTCTAGCAAAGCTTATGATTGCTCAAGGAAGAAGTTGGCATCAATTATTACGCTTCAACAACAAGGTTCCTAGTCAGTCAAGATGTCTTATAGATACCATAAGCTTGCCTCTATGATTTTATCTCTATTCTACATATAAACTTATGATGTTGAAAATACTATGATGGTCATTTGTTAAATCATATACAACAACTTATTTACTATTCATTTGAAACTTTGACTATATTATTTTTATTTCTATTAATTTTTTGAAAAAAAAATTAAACAATTAATCAATTCAATAAAAAATTATTATTTTTTTATTATTCATTCAAAATATATTTATATTTAGGGGAGAAGACCTAGTTACCGCCCCCCATCCAATAACCGCCACCTCCATGTTCACTTAACCCCCCCAAAAAAAAATAACTTTGATCCATTAAAAAATTTAATTTGATTGAGTAAATAATTACAAAAACACCAATTGTTGCGCATTATAATTACAAAAACACTAATGGCTGCTCATTAAGTGTTAAAGTGCATGTTTTAGAGTGGATTTAAAGCATAAACAGCTATAATTGATGGAAATTAGAGTGGGCGGATACTGGGACATTAGGTGGCGGCAACCGGACGACACCTCTAAAAGGTGTATTTTTGACTTCCGCGCGCATATCCAACGCTCCCGCACTCTATTGAATTGCCCAGAAGCCAAAAGCTTAGTTATAAGCTCTTGACTCATGGGCGAAAAAAACTTATAAATTATTTTTTCGATTCGACACACAGTTCACATTCTATAATTGCGCGAAGTTAGCCCTGACGGGTACTGGGTCTTATCCCCTACCCCTCTCTATCCCACATATACACTTGAAAACACAAAACAAATACTAACCACTTAATAAGCAAGCCATCCAAAAATATCTAGTCAGCTTTTCATTCATTCCGAGAAAGTGCTTAGGGTACATATTTATGTCGCCATCATTTCTTCACATCTTTAGACATATTTAGGAATAAATATTTACATTAGGAATATAACTTTTAAATTTGTCTTCCTTGTATTGTGGGCCAATGAACTTAACTAGATTCTACGGTGCCTTGTAATTTTTATAGAGTTCACAATAGTGTACTCTCACTTTTTGCGCGTATACATATATCCTCATTGCTTTCTTACATCTTTGATGTGATTGATGTAACATTTATTTATTAGAAAATTCATTATTCATGGCATCTAGAAAGATAAAGTCTTTTTGTAGTACATTTCGTAGGGATAAAGACAATTGAAAATTTCCATGTGAATTCCCCACATTTTCGTAGGAAGATGTGAATTCCATCCCCTTTGCCATGACAAGCAAGTCCTTGTCCTTAGCTTTGGATATTTACACTAAATTTCGTTTGAGAGAGTTTCTAGGAACATTACCTTAATTTTTTATATATTTTTATATTAAGATATAAAATTTAATTTTATTGAAATTATGAACTGTAAATTTTGTGTTATATTTTATTTCTTTATGAAGATAAAAGAAAGATGTTTGAAAGGGTTTAATATTTTTTATATTATAAGAATGATAATATAATAAAGTATAAAAATAATGAGTCAATAGGTTATATATTGTATGAATTTTGAGGCGAAATCAGTCTCACATCGGTAACTGCTCTTATCAAACGATTTTTTGAGGTTGTTTGATGTTCTGAAAGGTAAGTGAACGACTAAACAAAATGGTGGACATAACATAGTAAATGCATATCAATCTGTGGAATGTGCCTTGTCTGAATGTGTGTTGTCCTCAGTAAATGCATATCACTCTTGCCATAAGTATTTGATTTGGTTAGATCTCTTCTCAGATATTATCGTTACCTTATCATTACCTAGAATGTCTCTGCCACCTTAAATGTCTATAAATAGATTGCATATTGCTTCTCGCCTAAAAACAAATTTTGATTTGCATTGAATATTGAGATCTTTGAATCAAATAAAATTTCAGTTGCATGTGTGAAATCTTGTCTAGCCCTACAACCCTAATATTTTCTACTTCTTGTTTACAGTGAATAGATTGAAGCAACAACTATAAGGAGACCAATTTTGGTTCATCTCATTTTTAAGATTTCTATGTTCGTAGGGTTTCGTAAAAAAAATCCTACAAACCTTTGCCCATTTTTTCTCATCGACATTAATGATAGCACGACATATTTTTTATAGAATCTTTATGTAAGTCACTTGCCATGGTTTCAATGAGTGTTCTTTTTTGGAATCTCTACACACCAGATCATTTTTTGTTGTGTTCTATTTCATTCTAAAATAATTGTGTTTATATTTTTTAAATGAAGGCACTGGTTTTGTGATTGCATTTATGGCTATTTTAGCACCAGTCGACTTCGATGGAATTCTATGCTCCAAACATAAGGGTTAAAAGTAACTTGAATGATCTAGCCTCCATACCCAAGATTAGAGGTGAAGCATCAAGGGTTCAAATCCCATGGCTACTCACTTCCAAGCCAAATGTTTATCAAGAGTAAAAGGAGACTTCTTCAACATGACAACCCATAAACACAAGCGATCAAACTCAACATGGTTTCCACTATGTAGCAGGTTCAAATATCGCCCCAAAAACTTGATCAAAGAACCCAAATGGCTCCAACGTGACCGTAGTTTTGAATCTTGTCTTAGAAAACCCTAATGTAAGTGGCTAGATAGATTCTAAAAATGCATGTGAAATCAAATTCTGATGTGATGAGTATACTGTCGCTCTACTTTTTGTAGAGCTCCATCATGCGAAAAAATGTCATTCTAGTTGACGCCCGTGTCGAGCCCCGTCGCTTCTCCCTCACACTACTCTAGTCTCCACTCGCACACATCTTCCAACAATTTTTTTGGCAACCTAGAAACCTTGGGAGGTCGCAAAGTCAATCCTAGGGGAAGCCCAATGCCAAAGGGTGGCCTTAGTGCAATGCCATTGAAGAGGATTGCTCCTATGACGATGATGTCTATGGCTAAAAAAGGAATTTCATGCCAATGTTATGTCATTTTGTTCCTTCTCTATTTTTCCCTACTCTTTGTTGTGTTTTCTCTTGCTTTTGGGGTGTGCTAATTTCCCTTTCAAGCCTCGAGTCTCAATTAAGGTTTATGCTTTCATTCAAACCCTATACATTTGCACTCAAATTTCTTTATTTTATAACTAGACACTTACAATTTAAATATGTAGGTACACTTATTTACACTATTGTTTGGTTTTTGACAATGAAATTCTTTAATTTCTTTTATTTGCATAGTATAGTTTTCGATAACTTTATATGGGAGCGAGGGTTGATGAAACAAGTGTATCCATGAAGATGGTGTCTTGCAATTTGAAAGTGAGTGTTTACAATCCAATGACCTTTTTTAGAATTCATGTAGATTCTACCTTTGTGGATCTGATCTACAACCTATTACCTATTGCCATGGGAAAGGTGAGCACAAAATTGTTTGTTTATTTTATGATCTCTTCAATTGCATTCTTTCCATGCTATATTAGAACCCAAAATCTCATGTCTGCTAAGAGAATTTTTAAAGTTCCAGCTTGGCCAACATGCTTCATGGAGATCCATTTTAGCTTGGATTTTCCTAACATTAGGAGTTATCCAAAGACTCGAGATAATAATTGTGTTTTTGTCTCCACAAATAAATTAACCACATCAGGTGATTACAATGCAAAGAAATTGATACCTCTTGTCTCTTGGGTTCCTCCTAAAATGTGTTAGGTTTGGGTAAAGTTTTATATGTGGTAGCAGTACAGTCCATGGAGTTTAATTGTGACACAATAAGAGAGTGGACTGCAAATAGGTAGAAATGAGTGGTATCACTTATGTGTAACACATTTTTTTGTTACCATTTTTGCCCATGCTTTTGGAGAGTATATTTTTTCTTCAAATTATATCTAGTTTGTTTAATACTCTTTTGTTCTTTACATTGACCAAATCACTGTTATAGTTCATTCTTATACAATGAAATTAGTATTATTTTTATGGAGTGTGACTTGCATCCAAATCCACTAGGCGATGTATATGTTCGAAAGCAGTAGCCTTATCTATCAAACTTTAAGTCCAAAAGATTGAATAAATATTTTTTAATGTGGATGTAGTTGTAATAACACTATCAGTCAAGAAAGAGCTAGCACACTATGTCCATAATGGTTGAAGGAGAGAATATTTTTCTATATGAAACAAGTGGGAGCTTGAGTAATTTTGATGCAGATGGTGACATTTCTTTGGAACTTGTAATTGACATATGATCGAGGGCTTATGTACTGAGTAAATTGGTTAAGCCCAAGTTCCAAAAAGACATCCACTATAATTTTGTATAGGATTCAAATACATTGAAGCACATCAGGTCACTACAAAAGGCTTTCCAGCATGATTAACATGCTCATTAGTTGTTCTCATTGGATCATTTTGATTTAGGTTTGCATGTTTCTAGAATTGTTGACACAAATCATTTTTAGTGATTCAAGGTAAGCTAATTGTATATGATATCTCACAAACAGGCCTATTATTATAATGGTATATATTTCTCTTAAGAAAAACTATGGTTCAACAATTGCTATTTTTCATTTGTTCTATTTCATAAAGTTATGTACAGTGGCAGGTCATGAATTTCATGTAATTGCTCTTATCACTTATTCAAGAACATGGAATAGTTGTATACTTTATTTATACTTCCACTAGTTAGGTTTGATTATGTTTAGGTTCTCATTTTCTAGCAATTTATTCAATAGTTCGTTTGTTGATTTTATTCTTTGAGGATGGATGCTCATCATATTGCCTTACCAACATGATGTAAATTAGATTGAACAAGCCTTTATGTTTCTTTCTCCTCAGTATGAAAAACTTGCCAAAGGTGTTCTCTATATGTTGTTATAGTTTGAGCTTCAGTTCTTAAAGAAAAATAAAGAATATTCCTCCTAAGCATGTTAAATTACATATACTTTTATATCAACATAACCCTTGCACCCATTCTAGTGCAAGTGTTAGTAAGGATTAAACAACATTAAGGTTATAGATAATAGTAGAGTATTAGTACTACAATAAGGAGTTAAATACATAAAATATAGGGAATACAATTTAAAGATCAATATAGATTAGTTGAATCAAGGTAGCTTGAAACCAAAATGCTCTAGAGAGCATTAGACAACCTCATCCATTGATTCTTTGACACTAATTTCTTGTGTGGTTGTTCTTCCTTTTCTAGTTACAACTCTAGAATCAAATGGATACAAAGGACAACTTGAAGCCTCTCTTCCAAATCCATCTTTCTTCTTTTTATTTGGGGTGGGTGACCTCCATGACTCAATTGAAGGGCTAAATTGGGTCTCCTCCAAACCCCTACTTTCCTCAAACTCCCTCTCCCTCCAACATTCCTTTGGCATTTCTTTTATAAGGGCCCTATAGACATCATTATTTCCATTAGAAGAGGGAACATCCTTGTCACCACTACTCACCAAGGGATTAAGAGGATGAGAAGGCCTCTACTCCATGACCAACCTTGAGACAATTAAGGAAAACCACTAGGGAGTCCACGTATATAATTTATTGCAAATGTTTTCCTAGTTTAGAAGGTAAGGTGGAGCATCCTATCAACCTCCACCAAAACATACAATTTGGAAAAAAAAATTGTTTCTAAGATCTAGTTACCATATCCACAATAAAATAGTCAAGGCTAAAAGAATTGGCAATACCCATCAAGACCTTCTCCTCCTGCTATTCGAATAGCAGCGTAGGAAGCCTAACCCATATTGAAACCTTGTACTAATGCATTATTTTTTAGGATTAACACTCAATATTCATTTTTTAAGGAATAAACTAGCCTTATCAAGAACTACATGCAATGTCTAGATTTGAGGATTTACCTGATCATTAGGTGGCTATGTTTTCAAGGTGTTGGATTGAGCTTCTACAGCTCCCTACGGTGCCCTAACCCCCCCAAATCCATTTATAATAGTAATTTGGATAGGGGTTCAATATGATATAATATATACCCATTGGTTCAGTTGAGGCCACTCCATCATTAAAGTCTTGTGGGTCCCCTCCATCATTTCTAAAATTCCAAATTGGCCCCTAAGTTTTGATTTTTGTTGGGACCATTTTTGAAACATGTCAGTTTAGCCTACCCTAACAAATTTCCCAACAAGTGAATTCCCTAGTTTGGAATTCAACCTATCAATAATAGAATCAAGCATGTATATAGCAAAATACCCTTACCATCCTCAAACAAAGTTTCATAATGAGTAGGAGTGTAGAAGTCCACACCTTTGATAGTATCTACCCAAGACTTCATCCACATACCATAAGAATCTACCCCAACATCTTGACCCATCTAAATATCAATCCAAAATTAGTCACAAGCTCCAAAACTTGAACAAAAGGGCCAGTGATACCATACAAAGAAGCCACATTTAGACAAGAATTCCACCCAATCTCTATAGTAGACACCTTACAACTAGAAATTGTAGGAGCATCACAAGGGGGGATACCATCACCACAACACAAAGGCAAGTAAGGGACCTCAAAAAGAAATGGCTACCAATTTTTTAAATTTTAATATTGACACAATGATAATTTTTTATTAATGAAATTACGTTTTTATTACCTCCCATCAAAATTCAATCCTATAATTTTAATTATCTTCACTGCGAGAATACAATGTCAATCACTTTTGGTGGAATTAAAGCTAAGATCCATCAATCAAATATTTTAGAGAAGTAAAAATGTTTACATGGTCCTAAATCCTTGGTTCTAATTTTAACCTTCAAGGATTAATAAATCAAGGACAACAAGCCTACAAGCAATCAAAAGTTCAACATTCTTTAGGTTGAAGAGATAATATCCTATTTATACAAGCATATAAGACAACATGAGGAGTAGTAACATTACCTTGTGTATTACCTTCAAAATGAACATATGTGGTTGTTTGGGAGCCATTTCCTTATACATCCAAGCTTGAAGCAACCCTAACATCAAATGTGGGCCCTTTTGGATGAATTGCCATATAAAAAGAAAAAAAAAGTTCAAAAGTAGGGAATCTAGAAAATAATTACACTAAATATATATTTATCTTGCTTCAAAACACAATATGATACAAAAGTGACAAGAATGATCAAGAGACATGAAAAAAAATGTCTACCAAACCTCATCAAAACCCTTCCTTTGATTTTTAAGTAATTATTTTAAAAAAAATATTTAGATTTAAACTACATATTTATAAAAAAAAATATAAATGTGTTGCTTCCATATGGATAGTAAATGCTCTTGATCTCGTCTTCACCATTGGACCATCAATGATAGATTTCAATGTGATTGATATTCACTTTACTTTTTAATTAGTCTTTGTAACTTGAGGAAAAATCTGACTTCCACGTAGTCTTTTTAATTAGTATTTGTGATTGATATTTTCTTTACTTTTTAATTATTTTTTTGTATTGAACAAAGATGAAAGAAAGATTACAAAAAGAATAAATGGTAGTCCAACAAGAGGACTGAAAAGGAAAGTAAAAATATACTCGACAAACAACAACACACAAAATAACCAACTTACAAACCTAGCCAAGTCCTTACAATAACAAGAGGGGCTAGTATAGCCAACAATACAATATCAAAATCAAGAGACAAAGTAAAAAAATACAGTTACACTTTGAATTTACTACACTAGGAACAATTGAGATGAACTTCCAAATAATATTCATGAGATTTCAATAAGAAGGAAAGGTAGTAGAGCTAAGAGGATTGAAGGAAAATTTCCCACAAATGGTAAGCTCTCATCAAATGAAAAAGTTTCTTAAGAAATGAGTTGATGGATTTGTGGCCCAATTATGTTCATTAGAAGCCTATCAATTATCTAATCACCCCACACATCTAGATTAACAAGTGATTATTGATCGCCACTCAATAAATTTCAAAGATATGCTTAAAGGACTTCCTCCTAAGAGTTATCATGATCATGCCATACAACTAGTTCCAAGGAGCTAGAAGCCCAACATTAGGCCTTACAAGTACCCACATATACAAAAAAGTGAGATTGAAAATATTGTTGAGGAGAATCTAGTGGTAGGAATTATTAGGTATAGCCAAAGTGCTTACTCTTCGCTTGTGGTGATGGTGCATACAAGAAGGATGAAACTTGGCACATGTTCTTGAACTATAGAGTGCTCAACATGTATACCATCAAAGATAAGTTTCTTATTCCATTCATTGATGATTTGCTAGATGAATTGAATGGAGCTATGCATTTTACAAAGTTAGATCTTAGATTAGGTTATCCCCAAATTTGAATTAAGGAAGAATATATTTGTAAGACAACATTTAGGACTCATGCGGGTCATATTGAGTTTTTTGTGATGCATTTTGGTCTTACCAATGCACGATCTACATTTCAAAGTTTGATAAATTCCATTTTTAATCTAAATTCTTGAGGAAATTTGTATTAGTGATCTTTGATGATATATTGATTTATAGCAAGACATGGGAAGAACACTTGCGACATGTAGATCAAGAATTAAAAGTTCTCAAATATGATCAACTCTATGCTAAGCCATCCAAGTGTTCTTTTGGTCTCAATGAGTTGAAGTGCTTGGGACACATAGTTTCACATGAAGGAGTAAAAGTGGATCCTAACAAAATTAAGGTTATCATGGAACGGCCTATTCCCAAAACCATTAAGAAATTGATGTATTTCTTGGGATTGACGAGATACTATAGAAGATTTGTGAAGAATTATGGTTATATAGCAACATCCCTCATTGGTTTACTGAAGAAGGATTATTTTTATTGGAATGAGTTTGATAATGGAACATTTGAGAGATTGAAGGAGGTTGTATGTACAACTCTAGTGCTTACCACTATAGATTTCACCAAGGATTTTATTGTGAAATGTGATTCTTCAATAAATAGTATAGGAGCAGTACTCATGTAGGAGGGTCAATCAATTTCTTTTGAGAGTTGTCACTTAAAGGGTAAGAATCAACTCAAAGCTATTTATGAGAAGGAAATGCTAGCTATTTTTCATGCAATAAAACAATGGAGGCCTTATGTAATGGGTAGACACTTCAAGGTCAAGATAGATCATGATGGCCTAAAATATTTTTTCGGAACAAATTTTATCTTTTGAAGAGAAACAAAAATGGGTCACTAAGATGTTGGGATATGACTTTGATATTGTATATAAGAAAGGGAAGGAAAATAGTGTGGCAGATGCACTTTCTAGGAATGATGAGAAATATGAAGCCTTATTGTATGTCATTTAAATATTGCAAGTAGATTGAGTGGTAGAAGCCAAAGTAAAATGGTAGAATGATGTTGCTACAAGTAATCACATTCAACAGTTAAAGAGTGATCCTAGTAGTTTGGATGCGTTTTGTTGGAAGGGAGATACTCTGTGGTATAAAGAATGATTGTATCTCTACAAGAATTCCACTCTTAAACACGTGATTCTCATAAAACTTCATGAGTATCCAATTGTTGTTCATTCGGGATTTTTTAAGACATATCATTGAGTTAAGTAAGATTTTTTTGGGAAGGGCTAAAAGTTGATAATAAAAAATTTGTGGAATGTTTGATTTATCAAATAAATAAAGGGGAGATAATTAAGACACTGGGTCTCTTGCAACCCTTAGTTATTCCTAGCCAACATTGAGAAGAGGTATCCATGGACTTCATCACAAGGATACCAAAATCTAGAGGTCATAATGTCATCATGACGATAGTAGACCACCTCACTAAATATGCACATTTCATTGCATTATCATATCCTATTACAACAAGTATAGTGGAAAAATATTTTGTGATGAATACACAAAAGCTACATGGTACACCTAAGGTTATTGTCAATGATCGTGATCCTATCTTTATTGGTCACTTTTGGAAAGATTTATTCTCATGTTTTGGTACTCAATTGGCTCATAGTTGTTCATACCACCCTCAATCTGATGGGAAAACTGAGGTTGTTAATAAGTGTTTGGAAGGATATCTATGCTATTTCACTTTAGATAAATCTAGTCTCAATGGGTAGACTGGCTACCACTAGCAGATTGGTGGTATAACACTTCCTTTCATAGTTCATCAAACATGTCTCCATTTATGACACTATATGGATATCATCCTCCTTCCATCACATTGTCATTGAAAGTGTCACCAAGAGTTCAAGCAGTGGAGGACAACTTGCTTCATCAACAATAGGTATTCTCAGGACTCAAGGAGAACTTAGCCATGACACAAAATCAGATGAAGCAATAGGTGATCCAACATTGTAGTGAAATAAATTTTTAAGTTGGGGATTGGGTTTTCTTGAGATTGCAACCTTATAAGAAAATTTCACTAAAGAACAAAAAAAGACCAATAAGTTGTCTCCAAAATATTATGGCCCATACCAAATCACGTAAAAGATAGGTAGTGTCGTCTACAAGCTGGAGTTGCCACCAAAAACAACTTGACACATCCATTGTTTCATGTTTCTTGTTTGAAGAAAGTAATTGGGCATAATATCCCTACTCAAAAAATATTACTAGAGATTCATGAAGAAGGAAGAATCATATTGGAACCAGAGTGCATTCGTTAAACATGCACAAAGAAGCTAAGGACTAGAACACTCATTGAGTATCTCATCTAGTGGAAGAATTTATCAGTTGAAGATGCCACATGGGAGGACAAGGAGTTCATTCAAAAGAATCCACACTTGATTAGCATTGAGGATAATGCTTCTCTAAAGATGGAGGTATGTTATGCCCTTAATATTAATGCACATAGGGTTATGAATAGTTATCTTGTGGCTATCTTAACTCTTAATTAAGTCATATTATCATTATTATATTGTTATTTAGTTATTTAGGTTAGACTAAGGCTTATATAGGGCTATCTAAGTTGGTTTAGGTGATATCCCAGGCATAAATAAGGTATATAGGAGGTAGTGTGTCTTATTTCACTATCATATTACAAATTGTGTTCTCATTAGAAATATTTGGAGGTTTTCCCCTCAAAGTGGCTTGTTATTCTCAATTATTTGTAGCATATTTCCTATCATATTATTCAATTGTGCAAGTTATTTCATTACACTAAAACCATATATGGTTTCACCAAAATAATAGATAGCAAAACCATGTTATCATGAAAAAACCCCATGCCCACCTTGGAGTGCATCTTCTAAGAATAGTAAATACAATCATTGACTTCACACGGGCTCAATCAATGAATCCTCAAATTGAAAACATAATCACAAAGGAATCTTTGACTCAAAACTCTTTGATGGCTAAAATTCTCAAGTGTAGTGCTCCATTTTGGATTCCACTAATTCATGTGGGTGTCATCTATTATGATAAGATTCTCCACTCCTTCCTTTCGTACCTAGAATTATGAATATGCCTTAAATGAGTCCAAAGTCAAATGTAAATTTGAACACCATCGTAGTGCTCCCCCTTCCTGACATGGATGCATATGAAAACTAAAACCAAGTTTCTAGAGAATCTAAAACACAAATTATTTCTCTAATTACACCCTAGGCATCCATAAAGACCTTCCAAGAGTGTTGGAGACACACAATTTGCAACATTAATGACACATCAATCTTAACGTTGTCCCACTTCAAATTATACATTAGAAATAAATCCATAAGAAATATAAATAAATTAAGTAGAAGATCCATGGTCCATGACCCTCCTACACCAAGAGAGCTTTTTTTGGTTACTATCTTTGTAAGGTAATCTCCAATATTTTCCTAAGTGTCAACCTTCTATAACAAGATCTTACAATTCTCTACCATATCTCACACAAAGTGATACTAAATATCAACATGCTTAGTAAGAGTATGACACATGGTATTCCTAGCTAAATAATTAGCACTTTGACTATCACAACCAATTGTAACAATGCAATCAAAATCAATACCTATAAAAATTGTATGTAACCAAATTGCCTCCTTGGAGGCATTTGTAGCAACTATATAATTTTTCAATAGTGGAAGATAAACTATGGGTTGCATCTTACTCATCTAACTCATTGATCCACAAAATAGAGAAAAGACATAGCTAGTAGTGGACCTTCAACTATCCAAGTCACTTGCCCAATCTATATTCACAAAGCTCTATGTGTCTAATGATTTGTCTATTCAATGAGAATGATCAAGGGGAACATTAGATTTTATACCGTCCTATATAGGTGAATACAAGGTCAAATTTATTGATTTTTATATCCCAATATTGCACATAGATCCCCATGAATATGATAAACCCACACAATATCTCATATTATCATTAAAGGGTCACCATAAGATACCTAGTAAAAATTATCAAAGGAATGTATTTCAACTTCCCCATATCAACCAATACAAACAACTTTAATAGAAGAAATAACAATCTCTCCTTCACTAATAACTATTCATCTCATTTCACATACCTATCAAATACCAACACAAAACCCAAACATTCAACAAACACATATGAAGCTTCCACCTCTCACCAACCTCACTTAATATAATGGGCTAAGCTTTATGGAAAAATATTTTAATGCTACTCTTTTCTATAATGCTAAATATTTATGGTTATTATTGAGGCCTACCACATCTTTGGTGCTTTAGACTAACATGGGGCATAATATTAATAAGCATATTGAGTTCATTATTTCCTTGTTACTTTTAAATGATTCTTTTACAAATCTCATTCAAGAATGTTGTTGTTTAATTGGATATTTTGTTATATGTATACTTATATTCAATTTTATTGTTCCAAGCTTGATATCCTGGTTTATTCAATGTTTATTCTTTGCGATGTCTTTTATTAGGTGCTATTATAGCCCTATAGGAATTTCAATGATGTGGTTGTTATTTCTCTTGTAGCTATTATTATTTGATTCTTCATTCTTTCATTTTGATGTTTAGTTGGGTTCTATATCCTTTAATTTACGATTGTTGTTATAGCTACTATTGTAGCTATTATTTCTAACTTTTATTCATCCTAATCAAATATGAAAAACTTATTAAAAAATCTATATGAATTTCTCCATGAGATAAATGTTTAATAAAATTTTGTAAAAATATCATTTAAACCTTCGTACTCTAATTGTCATTATATACATAGGAAATAAAACACACCTTGCAATTGTATCTAAGGTCTAACAAAAAGATAAAACAATTAATATAATTAGATCCTAAATTAATTAATTAGTTGAGGTTGATCTTAGGGGATTCACTTCATAAAGAAATGAAATAGCTCGTGCATTCATAGGTATTGATAAATACCTTGATTTTATTTCTACCCCTCAAATTTATGTTTTTGATACCCACAAGCTATATACACTAGTATAATTAAAATACCTTTGTATTTTCACTAGAGATCCTATGTATCTATTTTTTGTTATATTTTTATATTCCCTTATTAATTATATCCTATCAACCAAGGACACTACACACATCTATATTTGACTCCAAACTAGTTTTTATTACCATCACACACACAAGTTATTCTAAGTCAAATCTATGAAAAATATGTGATCTTGTAGAACACATTGGGTTAAAAATAACTTATGCATATCAACCCCCAAACCCTTGCTACACCAATTGTAATGGAGAATCCTCCTAATAATAAATATCTCAGCTATAGTATACATACTATTCTAAATTATAATTGAAGTTGTTTAGAGACACCCAATAATTCTTCTAGGTAGGGTGGTGGAATTTCCAAAAGGTGCCTAATAACTAGTAAATTAAGAAACTTGGGTAGGATTGTACTAAATATATAGGTTTGTTGTAGCCATTTCTTTCTTTTGTTAGCTATATTAGAGTTGGTATTAAGCAAGCACCCTTGGGATTGTGAGGCTTTGACACAATACACGATTATTTGATGTAGATAAAAGATAGCTTCACAACCCTAAGAAGATCAACATAACAAATGATATTTCCTTTGGTTGAGTTATGCAAAGTGATTTTTGGAGGATTAGGAATGCCACTTAGAAACAACCCACCCCATTCCATGTATGATTCCCAATCCCCAATAACTAATTGGATTACAGTAATTTCCCCTTAATACTAAATTGATATAGGGTTACATTTTAGTTATTTAAAAAACTTTAATATGCATGCACATAATTTAAAGGTATTATTTTAGAGGTGAATCCACTGAGGGGTTCATTAGATGAGATAAATAAATTGAAATAATTGAGATGATTAGGGCTTACATGAAATACATATCAATATGGACTTTGACTACTATGACTTGATATGATAGGAACCTATAAAATAAGAATTGATATTTGTTGGATCTAGGATCAAAGACCCAAGACAACTAAGATTTGAGATTTTGAGTGTTGGGGACAAGATTTTTTATGATTTGGTCTACCTAGTACAAATTTGTCTTAGGTGGTGTAATTATGTCGTATGGATAAACCGGTCCTGAATATCTACAAAAGATATTCATTGTGTGATATTTGTGTCCAAAAAATAGGTGGTGTTAAAGAGCATTGAGAGCTTGCTATGAGAATACAAATATATGCAACTTAATTTGAACCCTAAGTCAAGTCCCCTAGATTTATATAAAAATAATGTTAAAAATAGATAGATGGTGAAATGAATGATAATGAGTTGACTATGAACTATGTTAAGATCTAATGCCAACATATGTTTGATTCCAACTAATTTTGATGTAATTTGTGATTGATAAGCAACTTTACAAAGATGAAAATGAATGCCAACTTTTCAATTGTTGATGTTTGATGCTCACTAATGACTAATTTTCATGAAAAGAAAGATTATTGTGTGATATTTTGATTATATGCTCACGATAACTTCTTGTGATTGTGAAAGTATCTGAGGATGATTCCTTTAAATATCAAACCCTATAAATAGTTTAAAATTTTGGTGCATGTGCCAATGGGTAATAATCATTTTTTGGTATTGTTAGCTTTGAAGATGAGATTGTTCTCACAATATACTCTATGGGATATAATCATAGGTGTGATATGTCCATGATGGGAAATGTGTTGGGAACTATGTTAGGAATGTTTAAAAGATGATTATGAACATTAAAGTGTTGGTTTCAATATTAAAGTCAATGAGTGCACTAAATGAGCCACATCCTGTGGTAGAATCATGTATAAAAGACAACCACACAAAATGACATAAAACTTAAAAATGAAAGAGTAAATATACACTTTTCTCCTCCATAAAAATGCCTATATGTTTAGCAACCTCATATAAAAACATCATTAATACTCTTACACCTTTTCTCTCATTGTATATAACACGTAAAATACTTAACCACCTCTTACAAGCATTGTTAGAAACTTAAATTTCATACTCCATTTCCCATTACATAAAGGAAATGACCTAGTAGTTGTGCTTACTGATTTTATGCCTCCCAAAATCATATTTGACAATTTTGAAATTACTTTCAAATTTTTATTATGTCTTACTAGGCAAGTCCCTTGCTTAAACCTAAGGTTTCATGTCCACATCATCAAATATGATGCCACATTTAACACGCTTTTGTCAAGGTGCCATAAAAAGCCAAAAAAATATTAGATTGATAGTTGTGCATTAAATTGTAATAGTTGTCCATTAAATCATGCTTGTTGGTGCGTTTATATGACATCACATAATTTATTACTTTTTGGATCCAATAAACACATACTGTTCACTTATTATCAATAATAATCAACACTAATAACCTTAAAATTGAAAGTAATAATACTATATCATTTAAAAAATAATAATCTTTAAACTTACAAAATATTATATCAAATATTAAACATACTCAACTATTGAATCCTTTCCCTAACTCATCTCTACAAAATTATAATATAAAATACTCAACTATTTTATACCATATTACTTCCACCTAACGTACACAAGTTACAACATAATTTTACGTTAACAACGATCAACTTAAAATAACCTTAACCAAACTTCAAAACTAGACCTAAAACATAATCCACTGACAAGATTTCAATGCTAGATTCCAAGAAACGACAAACATAATCCACTGACAAGATTTTTTTATCATAAGGGTATAGATTTAAATTATTAGTGGAAGACTCGCTATCTTGATAGTCAAGGCTAGCCGTACCTTTCCATGTTCGCTTGCCAAGAAGTTTCTGCAGAAGCAATATTTCCACACTTCTTCCCTTGTTTATCAAGCTCAACAGGGAATCCATGTCCTCGTCTACAGCTATTTATACATGCTTGCTTTCATTCAGATTATCATGTGAAGAAAGGAAAGAAGGAAAGCCAGTGTATTGTGAATTGCAGCACTAATTTGCAGTGCTAATCCAATTTCTCTTACTCATGGCTTACAGTTCGGTTTTTGCAACGTTAGTAATTTCATGACCGTTTCATTCAATCTGTTCATGTTCTGTATAAATTTCTTAAGATCATCGATACTTCAATTTCGCTTTAGATCATAGACATAGTTTCAGTTTGCTTTTAGTACACTGGCTTTGTTAACGAATTTCTGTGAAAGTTTTGTTGATCTATCATAAGGATAGATAACATTCTAATCAAGTAAATATTCTTGGATAAATCCTGCATATCATTTCGTTCTAAAGGATTTCGAAGTCTTGTTATATCTCATATGAATACTGTTACTCATTTGTTCTTGTTTGTGTTGTGTGTAGGTTTGAAGGACTGGTAAATATCAAAGCAAGTTTGGTCGAGGCGAGAAATACAAGTTATGCTGCTTACAACAGAGGTAATGGATATGTCAGGGAAGAGATCGGCAATAACACAACTTGCTTTGCCTTTCCTGGTTCTCTAGATTCCAGTGCCTTCTGTCAAACAGAGACCAAATTCAATGTTTGCAAAATCAATGTGGGCAACAATTATTTTAAGTCCATGGTGGATGGGACTACCAGAAAGGATACTTGCGAACCAGCTCTTGTTAACAAAGAGGCTCACAGCAAATTTTTACATATTTGGGACGCCAACCTCAAACAACAGGTTTGTAGCATCATCAGTAAATTATTTCTAGACTTGATTGATCAGATTTGACTATAAAGAGGACTAAAATGCAATAAAAATGTTTTGAAACTGTACATGTACGGCATGAATTCATATCTAAGAAACGATGTGTAGTTGCTACAATCTACTCAGCTCTAGAAACTACTTGACATCGATACCTAGTATAAGTGGAAAGTTTTGGAAGCTGGGTAGGTTGCTCTACAGAGTTGGGCTCCATGGCCAAGATTAGGCATTATCATGGAGAAAAATTACCCTCAATCAAAAGTGGGTTTTTATGCACATAGTATTCTAAACATACTCCACCTATATAATGGGCATCGTAGTTCTTGTGAATGGGCATTTAAAAGAGGACTATGCCAGGTGTTATGTAGCGGAACAACCTGGGGCATAGTCAAAAGTAGTAGTTATCTCTCCACATAAAAGTCTCCCAGGTTTCAGGCCTATTATTTGGGTGCAATTTTGTATCTCGTACCAGGCTAAACTAAGATTGAGTAGACTTAACTGGACTAGAATGCCCTTAATATGAATCATTGCAGATTCATTCCTACATGCTTAGAGTAGATCAACTCACTCTCTTATAAATTCATCCATGTTCCCAACTAGTCTGAGCCATTTAGGAGAAAAAAGGCCACCATATTATCAGCAGGAATCTTTACATCTTGCAAACAAAAGAAAAGAAAAAAGACAGCTTTACCATTACTGTGAAATCTGAAGGGGTCCAAACTCTAGGTGTAGCCTAATCAACTTGACCCAGGGTTTGGGCGGTTCTCTTGACAGCCAAAGATGCCAGGTTCAACCTAAAGGCAGCCAAACCCAAATCCATTTTGATTATAACAGTTTAGTCCAGTTTCTCTATCCATCTATAGATGTGTAGGTAGTAGGTACCCATCCAGCTAGACTCAGTAAAGAAGAAAGGAGTAACTGCAAAACTGCTTGAAAGAATGTTCTCTGACTCCCAAATCTATAAATCTAATACCATCCCTTCGGTCATTGTTCAAGTCCTCCGTGTAGATAGGGCTTAAAAGTCCTCTGTGGTCTAGCAATTTTCTATGTAGTATGATCTATTCAGCCAGATCCAGCGATCAATAGTGGAGGAACTTTATGACTAGGTAATACGAAAGTACAGTTTTTAGAAGGGAAACATTTTAGTCCGGTTCCAACTCTCAAGTCCTATCGTCATATAGCTTTACCGTTTTTACATGTTTGATATTATCTTCAGACGACATTGGATTTCGTTTTCACGTATATATTATTTGCTAGATTGTATGGTTTTGTACTTCAGAAGTAATCAAATTACCTTTTGGTTGTTGCAGGTTGCAGGGGCACTTGGTACACGAAAAACTGTTTTGTTTACAGGCCATTCCATTGGAG
This sequence comes from Sequoiadendron giganteum, assembly GCA_007115665.2. Lineage (NCBI taxonomy): Eukaryota > Viridiplantae > Streptophyta > Pinopsida > Cupressales > Cupressaceae > Sequoiadendron > Sequoiadendron giganteum. The sequence goes on along the minus strand of CM021103.1, from coordinate 645,777,994 downwards.
GTGCAATTGCCATTTTGGCCACACTCGCATGTTTGGAGGAGTGGGGTAAGAACGCCCCTGTTTTCGGCACCACATTTGGTTTTCCTCTGGTTGGAGATGAAGTGCTTGCCAGAGCAGTTCGTAGGAAGGGGTGGGCCAACCATTTCTTCAATGTTGTTTCAAGGGGTGATGTGTTTGCCAGAACTCTGTTGGCTCCTTGCATATCTGTGTCTAAGCCTCTGGAAGCCCTGCTGCCTTACTGGCAGAGGTCTGTTGAGCAAATGAATGATGATGATACGGATATTCTCATGGAGCCTGCAGACTTGGACTTTCCCATGTATTTACGCACTGTCCTGCATCATGCTTGTGCAGTGGTTAACTTCATCAGTGCTACAAATATGGAACCTACAAACAAACTGATAGCAAGTCTGAAGCCTTTGGTCAAGTTAAGCCCTTACAGACCATTTGGGTATTATCTGTTTTGCTCAGACAAGGGAGCTTTTTGTGTTGAAAACTATGAGGCTGTGTTACAGATTCTATTTTATGCCTTGGCTACTTCTCAAGAACAGGCTTCTATCTCAGACCACACTGGGTATGATAGAGTCTTCCATGCCAACACAAACATTGTAATGTTGGATGGGCTTTCGAAGCTTCCTTTATCACAAGGTGCATCGTCTTCTGCAATGGAAATACAACTGGATGCTCTTGGACTTGGGATTCAGGTAAGCATCTTGACATCATTCATCTATGATTATCTGCAAACAAAAAAGTAGCCAATTTTTCAAAGCCAGGTTTCAAATGCATTCTCATTATTATCTTAATTCACGTTTTTAAATTTTAATTCATCATTGCAAAAATCGTGTTGGATATTCATTTGCTTCTAGAATTTAAATGTTATTTCACTGAGCTGAACAGAACTACATATTTATTAGCAATCAGTTATGGAAACCTATATAAGATTCGACCAATGGAGTTTCCATTGATGTAGCCTGCAAAAGTTAACCCCCAGGCCTCAAATTTAGGCACCATTCTAATTAATTATTTTATAGTATTATATGTACCAGCCTATTATTTAAAAATAATATGCTTACTTTATATTTTATAAGTATTATTATTGTTTTTACTCATTTTATCTGTTTAATATGATAAAAAAATTAGATTATAATTGTATAAATTTTTATACATCAAATTTGAAATATATTCTATGATCCATCAGAATGATATATAACTAGAAGAAAGAATCAATATTATATTATATTTTGAACTATTAAATTGATCTATATTTTAACAACTACTCTTTATATTTCTTGGAAGAACACTGGGGCCAGACTTGCCCTGAGAGCTGCAGGAGAGGCGGAAGAAAAGCTCATAGAGAACCAGAACAAACTAAAGGCAGAATTGGTGAAGTTGGAGGAAGCAGGACATATGAAAAAATTGAAAGAGTATAGAAACAAATGTGTGAGCCACAGGAACATGGGATACTTTGACGCTTTCAAGGAACAAAAAGAGAACTCAGATTTTCATGCCAACCTTAACAGGTTGAACCTTGCTGCCTTTTATGACAAGCTCGAAGATATGGTGGAGACTCACCAGGTGCCTGACGACTCTCAACTCATTGAAGATTTGATAAAAGAGGGAACAGAATACAGGCGTCTGGTGGAGCCTCTTGACATTGCTAACTATTACAGGCTGGGCAAGCATGAGGACTCAGGACATTATATGAAAAATGCAAGGCCTCGTCGCTATAAAGCTCTTGAAAAATGGTTGGCAGACATACAAGTTGAAACCAACAATCAGGCTCTGCTTCATTATCAAACTGACATAACAAAAGATTCCTGTTTCTGGGCTTATGTAGAAGAAATTTCATGGATAATGAGTAATCCAAGGGAAAACCCAGAGGATGTAAGGGCCAAGGTTAACAAATTCCAGAATGATGTGAAGCAAATGATGGAGAGGAATGAGTTGTGTGTGGAGGAGGTTATGACAGGAGAATCCAGTTTTGTGAAATGGTGGAAGAAGCTGAGCCCACAAGACCAACAAGCCTCCCCCATCTCCTCTATCTTTTTGTCAGGCAGAAACTAGTTCATTATTATCAGATCTTTCATTGGTCCTCTTTAGAGATTGGCTGATACTGAGGTTGAAGTGGAGCAAGTGTTACGTAGATTACGTTTATTTTACTCTTTTATATCGTAGCCCAGTAGTATTTTTGTTGGTTATTTGAAGAAAATACTGTAACTTATTTCACTTATTTCAATTCAAGTTTAGTGGTCGCAATAATCAAATGTGAGGACCTTTGGATTTTAAAGCTTATTGTACTGAAAAAAAAAAAATGGTAAACTGAAGTGTAAGATATAGTTAGCTTTGTTTCTCATCAAACATCAAGTGGACCAGCTGTTCAGAAGTCAGAAGATTTGTAGGCCTTTGCAAAATTGATTGTTTCTGCTACTGTATTTTTATAGTTTAGATTGCTGGTCTTCAATTTTATCATGGCTGGCATATTTTTGTCTTGTACATGGGCATGATGACAAGACTCTGCTGCTATTGTATTGCTGGTTTAGTTGTAACTATTGTTGTTCATGTTTGTTGCTGTAGTGGACAGACTTTGCTATTGTATCATTATGACCTTGCTGTCCCAGTTTTGAGTTTTGTGTCTTATGTACAGTCCTACTTTGCAGTTTGTAACTGCATTCTTTTACTTGTAATCTGCATTTTCTCAATAAATAAAAAAAGTATAGTTGGTTATTTTTTCTAATGTTTAAGAATCAATGCTTCTGCAACTTGTAATAAACTTCAAGCTTGAGAAGAGGATATTGATGTTATTTCAAACATTTTCTTTCCAGCGTTATGCTTTTCTTTCGATTTCATTCCTCCTCCGTCTGAATGTTTTATCTATCATGAATTGTGCAAAACCAATGGCAAAGATTATTAACTATTTGAATTAGGACAGCAAAGCCTTAAGCGAATGGCGTCAGGATGTTGCATACTGGTTGTCTAGCTGGGACATTGTAATTCTTAGCTGCTGTTTACATGTTTTTTTCCTAGCAGTTTTTTTTGTACTGCATTAATTTTTCCTTGTAATTCTTTCAGCTTATTCAATACAAAAACTATTTGAATTAGATTTAGCCCTCATCGTGACGTCTGGTTATAACAATAGTTTGGATTTTCAAGTCATTGATTTGACAAGTTTATTGTCCAAATGATTTTGATTTGACTAGTTTATTGGAATGATTTGGATAGAGCAAACATATTAGGATTGAAGTTCGGCACTGGCTACCCAGCCCCAGGAATGCACTGGGGCATGGATGCATGCGGCTGCCTCGTTTCTTTCGCCTCTTTCGTCCGTCGTGCAAACTCTATCCTCCGTAAACTGTCCTGTCAATGGACCATGCTTTAATTCATAAAGCTTTTTAACTACGTAAAATTTAAATTCTTTGATGTTCATTTATAGTCATGTGGCTTGTCATTGTACTATTTTATATTATTTTTAAATATAATGAAATTTATTTTCCTTTGAGATTTATTACGTTTTTATGTAAAAAATATCTTTTAATAAAATGGAATGTCTCATTCTTATCATATATATTTTTAATTGTATTAATTTAAATTATATATGTTTTAATTATAATAAATAATAAAATAATAATTATAAATTATATTATAGAATAAATATATTGAAAATAAATCTACAATTATTTAATCTTTTATTTTTTAAAACAATTTTGAAAATATATGTTATGTGTTTTTAATTTATGATCATCATAAATTTTCTATATAATTTAATAGATTTTGATAAACATTTTTTCCATCTAATAGTTTATTCCTTATCTAACCTCCATACACTTGTATCTTACATATTCTACACAAATCTATTAACAATATCATAATTTATAAAAGAATGAAATAAAAGAAAATTCAAAAATATTAACCCTTCTTAAAATATGTTCAATAATAAAAATGATGATTAAAAAAAAAGAGAGAGAATGATATTAACAAAAGGAGTCCAACTTAATGATTAATGATAGGAAATTTAAGACATGATTATAAAAAATAATAAAATTCTAAATAATTATGAAAGATAATGATAATAATAAATTTATATTTATATTTTTTAGAACTCTACATGTTAAAGAATTTTTCAACATTTGTTATTCTTTAATTTCAAAAAGATATTAAGAATGTTTTTCAAATGTCAAAGTGAAAAGGAATGTGAAGATCTAAAGAAGGAAGATCTTATATGAGTTGATATAATTCAAAACATTATTCATTAGTAATAGTGTTTTATTTTTTATTTTTTTATAATTATAAATTTAAACTTAATACATGTTTATACCTACAACAAATTAGACAATACATTAATTTATATATTAAATAAATTTTTCAATATATAAATAATATTTACTTTTTAATTCTACTATTTAAAAAAATTATGTTTGAAATTCATTCTTTCATTCTGTTATAAGTTATGATATTGTTAATAGATTTGTGTAGTATATGTAAGATACAAGTGTATGGAGGTTAGATAAGGAACAAATTATTAAATGAGAAATATGTTTATCAAAATCTATTAAATTATATAGAAAATTTATGATGATCATAAATAAAAAAATGCATAACATATATTTTCAAAATTGTTTAAAAAAATAAAAGATTAAATAATTGTAGATTTATTTTTAATATATTTATTTTGTATTTTTTTATTTTAAATAAAATTTTAATATATTTATACTATAATATAATAAATAATTATTATTTTATTATTTATTATAATTAAATTAATATAATTAAAAAATATCTAATTTAAATTAATACAATTAAAAATATATATGGTGAGGCATTCCATTTTATTAGAGCATGGCCGGTTGAGAGGACAGCTTACGGAAGACAGAGTTTGCACGCCGACGAAAGACCAATAATCACTAAATGTTAATTAAAATAATTATAAATATCAAGTTTAAACAATTCTTAAAATATGACTAAACAAAATGTAATATTTTAATAAATGTATAAATAATTTTAAAAAAAAAACACTAAATATAATTTGAAGACTTAAACAATATAATTTTTTATTGTCTAAACTTAAAAATAGTTATATATTTAAACATTTAATATATTATTATTTATATTTAAATTTTTTTATTTAAATATAGTTTAAACTTAATACTTAAAATTTTTCTGAGTTACTTTGCATTGCACGGTTATGCTGCTTACGGGAAGAACTGACAACGAAATAAAAATAAAACGGAAACTGTCAACCGAAACTGTCATTCGTACTTTTCTAACTGTTTTGATATATATGCATGGTGAAACCACAGTTTGCATCAGACAGTTTGCATGGAATGAGAGAAACGAGGCGGATGGCATCCATGTCCATACATCCATGCTGGGTGTATTCCTGGGGCTGGGTAGACCTTGCCTTGAAGTTCCATGGCATTTCCTACACTTTTTTTACTTTTATTTGATTTTAAGCAATTTTTGTTTGTATTTTATTTAAAAAGTTTTTAAAAAGAAAGATAATTTATAATTACAATGAGTTTGTTTGTATTTTTAAAACGAAGGTTAAAGAAAGGAATATGAAGAAGAATATTGATATAGAGCTTGAAGTGGAATAAATATGATAACAAAATTCAATTAATTTAAATTGAAAAGCATTCCTTACAAATACCAAGAGCTAAGAAATCATTATAACTCATGATCAAAGAGCCCCACACTTGCAACTTCAAAATCAAATTGACTATTTAGAATCATTGTCACAAGTACACAAGATTATTAGAAGAAGAAACGTAACACCCATTTAATACACATGTTTCAAACCCAAAAAGGCCAAGAGCAAATTGGCCAAACTTAGGAACAATTGTGTAAGGAGAATAAATTGTAATTAGATACTGCAAATTATTAGATGGTGTTGGGCAACAACAAAATCATATCTCTATAACCTATTATCAAAATTTGGTTCAACAATGCTAAGAACTAGCCACCACCATAACATGACTCTAGTCACTTTTGTTGGTGGCATTGAAACTATGATCGCTTAGTTGAATATTATAGAAAACTAAAAGTATTTGCATGGCTATATTTCATTGGTTCCAATTTTGACCTTATAAAGATTCCAAACTCAAGAAAAACAATCTTCCTAACAAGTAAGAACTTAACATTGCAATCAACAAACTCTTTTGATATTATGAATCCTAATGTCTTCACCTCTACAACACAATATTTTAAAAATAAGCATAGAAAGAAATATATTAAAAGTAGAATGTTAATATAAAAAGACACACCCATAATATATATGTGTGTATGTACGTACGTATGTATTTATGTATGTGTTAGAGTTAGAAGACAAATATCTAACAATTAAATGCATATTTGATCAATAAAACAAAGCAATAAAACACACAGAAAATTATTCCAGCAACAAGACATCACAAAGAATTTAAGGTGGTTCACCCAATTTGGTCTACATCCACAAAACCGCAGCCATCCAATGATTTTATTATCCAGTGCAAAAACATATTACAATCTCGTGAATAATGCCATTTTGCAATTCACGTCCCAACTGCTTATAACAAGTTTTTTAGAAGCTTCTAGAAATAGGGTTTTACAAACTCGTGTTTTATCTTGTCAGTGACGAAGTGAAAAAAAAAAGAGAACAAATTTTCTCAGAGGCTACTGCCCCCGAACCCCCACTTTTTGGGGGCTTCCACTTGGGGCCTGGCTCAACCCCGGACCCCAACAAGGATACATGAAGAGTGTACAGTATAGCATGATCAGACACCACATACCAACAGTATATATATGTATATGTGTGTGTGTGTATGAATTTTAATTTGATAAATAATTTAGCTATCCACTAATGTCAAGTGAAGCGTGTGTACATACACACTCTACTCTTGGACTAGGAGTATCACCTATTGCCTCGAGCTACAAATGCATGTAAAAATAAAATATTAATTTCAAATATAATTTAATGTAGGACTAAAAGCATATGTTTTAATTTTTATAATATAAATTTAACCTAATGGGTTAAAAATTATACACTTGTGTTAATATGTACCAAGATCTTGAGTATCGTGCTCTCTAGTTACAACGATGGAATCCATTATCTTATCTAAAGTGCTCTCATCCCTGAGTAGCTCTAGCAATGATGAGTGCAATGGATTATGAAGGTGTGATGGCATTAATCTTGACAAAAGCATATGAGATATAGCATCTATACCCCATACAACCTCTTCAAGTGAATTAGGTACTTGTGGAGCAACAAAATGGTCAGTTAATGCAACTTGTGCTACTCTAGTATGTGACTCATGTGATCCATTTGAGGATCTAACATATGGGTGTGCATCAAAATTTTATGAGGTAGGTGTTGAAGACTTTGAAATTTGTAAGTGTGTGACCCATATATGAATTGGCATCTAACATAGTGATCTCCGACTATGATGATATCACCCGATATGCCTTCATTAGGTCCTTAGAAATAGCATGTCACACTCTAAATATGACCATCATGTATGTAATGTAATCTAGATCCTCTAGAGATGGGATATATGTGATGTGATAGGGATCTAGGTGAGAAGATGACCTATGTTGATGCCTTCTCAAGAATTATCCCATGTGATCTATAGATATTGCCTAATTTTGCACAACAATCTTGACAATACTATCAATTATTTTCCTTTGGGAAGAAATGACCAATATCACTAAGCGATAGACAGATCACATGCATCCTCTCACCAACCAAGCTCTTATAAGTAAGAGGCTATCAATCTACACTATAATACTGATGACTATTATATACCCTACCACATCCCTTCTCCAAATGTCCACCTAAGGTAAATCTAAATAGTTGATGTTGAGGCCTAAATGGACCTTATCATACAATTGTTGTGCAAAATATAATGGAATTTGGTTGTCATTAGGATAATAACCACGAGCAGTGAGAAATATAAGGTAAAGCAATGGTGTCATTTGAGGGTCTACACATATGGTCACCTAATATGTCCTAACACTAGTTTTGGGGGCATATTGAGGAAAGCAAACCTTTTTGATAATTTATTTTGGCACATTTAGTTGGATTGTGCTCAATGAAACATCGCAAGATATTATTTCTCACATTTGGGTGAGAATAGCTATTAAAGTTCCACTAGAACAAGTAGAAACACTCCATAATGAACATCTAATGTGAAGTAAGCTATTCAATATTTTCTCATAGTTTGTTATATAAACCCTGGTAGTTTGTAGGTCGTTTATAATGAATCACAATCTAGTGATCTCCCTATATGTATGTCTAAAAAGTGAATTATCCAATTTTTTGTTGCACATTCAAAATATTTGTTTAGTGTTTCAATTTGATATATTTTTAGGGCTAAAAAATAGACATTACATATACATGTATGCATGCATGTATGTACATACATGTACATAAATATATGTATATATGTGTACACATATGCATGTACATGTACGTACATAAATTACATATACATGAATGCCATGTCTATTTTTTAATCTTAAAATGTCAAATTGTAACCCAAAACAACTATTTTAAAACCTTGAAAAAAGATATATATATATATATATATATATACATACACACATGCATATATATAATGTGTGTGTATCTATATGTATGTATGTATGTATGTATGTATATGTGGGCAGGTGCATGGATAGCAATTTCGTGGACACCTTTCAAAAAAAATTTGAAAAGCAAAAAAAGAGTGAAAACTTGTCATTGTTATTTCAACTAGTTTTTTTTTTTAGCTGCGGCCAAAACCCCCATAGTTTCGCACTTGAGTTCTAGGAGAAGCAATTCGACAATTTTCTTCAGCAATATACAACTATTTCTTCGTAACAATCGTGCCACGAGGAGGAGGAGGTGTGAGAGGTAAAGATTTTGTGGCTTTTGTTTTGAATTAGTTAGTTTTAGGTTGAATTTGATATATATTTGTTTGAGTTTTTAGGAGATGCAAATCAACCTGCAAACCCTCAAGATCCTCAACAAGAAGACCAACCAAATCCTCAAGATCAAAGTCAACCACACCAACAACCTCCTCCACCAATCACTCAACCCCCTCCTGGAACTCAACAAAATTTAATGAGTGAAATTGAGAACAACAAAAAACAAATTGAGGATTTGATCAGTAGGCTGAGTGATCCAAATGGTTCAACCGTAGAAAGAATGACCCTAGCAAATTAATTGAAAGATATGTTAAAAAATGTAGATTCAATTAGCAAACAAATAATTGGATGGCAAGATAGGAAGCAAGTGGCTAGGGATTATTATGCAAATAAAATATCATACAAAGATGTAAAGGATTTAAAAATTACAAAAGGTGATTTGTGCTCATTATTCACCGACCCACGCACAAATCAAAATCTTACGCTTAATGTGAAGAGGTTTCCTATCCATTGGTGCCACCACCAATAGATTAGGGACCAATTTTATGATAGGTGGTACATGGTCTTTGATTACCCACCGTGCAAGAATTGTGAGGTCCCGCAATATTTTCTTAGGAAACTATACAGTGAGTTCATATTGAACAAAATCCCAAATTATTTGATATGAGGGATTTCCAAGGGAGAGGTGGGGGGTCAGCTCAGGATAGACTCGGTGCACAACCAGATCCTACACGGCAAGGTAGACAAGCTCTCGCTGGGCCACCTCATGAGCACATTGTATGTCTTATGTCGTGAAGGAAAGTGTTGACATAGAGACATTGCAGGTGATCAACACTTTGAACCAAAGTGCCATCCATCATACTAGCCCTATTCTACAGTGCCATCTAGGGGAGTCTTCGAGTGGTGGCCTTCGAACACATGTGTGTCAATCTTGTGGGGTTACTTGTTCGTATGACCCCACTGACACTCAGGAGATTGGTACGTAGGATCCATCTGTAGCTATGGAGATGGAGAGGGCAACTGACATTTTGCACGAGGCATATGGCATTGATAGTCTGGTAAAAGTTAGTGCATGTTCATTGAATTTAATTTATTAAATTTCAATTTTGAAATGCAAGATTATCTAAAAATGTTTTATGATTTTAATAAAATTGCAGGGTCACAGTGTTGAGACTGAATACACCGGCCCCCCACCTACTTATTTATGTAGTACACCTATCACTGGGGTATGTAACTAGTAAACAATTATAAACTTATTGCATGTTAATAGCATTGTTTTAGGAATGGTAATTTAATATGCGATTTTGGATGTTGAACAAACTAATATTGGAGGTTTTGATGGAACACTTCCCAGTGGTGGTGGATTTACTCAAACCTACATAGAGGTAATAGAATAAAGAGTTTAACTAATGAATCAAGCACTTAATATATTTGTGTAGTTTATATGCACATCATTGATTACGTTGAATAATTTATTGTTTTATTTTCGGATGTTGCAAGTCAAAACACCTCCGAATGTGGTGAGGGCAATGGAGATTGGTGTGTCATCTACTATACAATCCTCGATGGCTCTGATAGGAGAGGTATGAGGCAAATTAGTAAATTTACATTTACATTTGTTGTTATAGATGTTAGTTAGTGAAAAATCAAACCATTATTGATTGACGTTACATTTTAATTTCTATTTGTATGGTTTATATAGGGCTTGAGCACGCTTGAGCATGGGAATGAGAATATTTCCCTCGCGGAGAGAGATCATGAGATGGCAGTAAGTGATTATTTTGTCAAATATATCATTTTTTATAATTTAATTTCTATATATTCATGTATTTACTTCTTATTGTAACAGTTAAAACTTCACCATGAACTAAACCCTAGGAGGAGCAGTAGGAGACTCCTCGAGTAGAACAAAAATGAGTGACAGACCTATCGCCATCCGATCGAAAAAAAAGGGAAAGAATTTATTTCCAGGGCATGGAGAGCAATGACTTTTGATTCCAGAGCCCTTTGTTGTATGCCTACATGTGGTAGTTTTGTACATATTTTTACTGGACATATTTGACATTGTATGCCTATATGGGATTCTCGTAAGCCTATATTTGCTATTTTGTACATATATTTCATACTTCTACCGACATATATTGATGTATGCCTACATGGCTATTTGGTTAATACAAATATCCTTTATCAATGCCTACCCATATTTGCATTCTAAATTGATGGTTCAATGGATATGAGTTATGTGTATTCAAGTGTATACTTTACAACTTACGTGTATACTTTGTGACTTACGTGTGTTTGAATGTATACTTTGTGGCTTACGTGTTTTCATGTGTATACCTTGTATTCATGCATATACTTTGTATTAATTTATGTATACTATGTATTCGTGTGTATACTTTTTGAGGCTTACGTGTTTTTGAGTACATGTGCTTCCCTTATTGACATGTAACTAAAAACCAACTTTCAAAACAAGTAACTGTTGCATTTCAAATTTTTGCTTTAAGCAACTTACAAAATTGCAACTTTAGACTCCTCCATCCTAATGAGTATATCTAATGACCTCTAAAATCCTTGGAAATCTACATTGATTTTATTTTTACTCTCCCTTTCTTGTTTTTCTTCCTCAATTTCACTAGGATCATACATTGACCTTCTTGCCCCTCCTAAAGTTTGGACCACATCCATTACCTCCACATAAAACTGGACATCCTTGGTCTTCTTGGTTCCCACACCATGATATGGTTTTGCAAATGATAATGAAGCAAAGTAATCACCTTTCTTCCTCTTCCATGAAAACTAAGCTCTCTAAATGGTATATCAAACTCTAGTTCAAAATCTTTTAGAACCGGTTGCTCCCATAACTCTCTTACTCGCTTCACAAATCCTTGAAAATATGCATTGATTTTTTTTTTTGTCCCTCTCTTGTTGTTCTTCCTCAATTTCATCAGGATCATACATTGACCTTCTTGCCCCTCCTAAATTTTGGACCACATCCATTACCTCCACATAAAACTGGACATCATTGGTCTTCTTGGTTCCCACGCCATGATATGGTTATGCAAATGAAAATGAAGCAAAGTAATAATCTTTCTTCCTCTTCCATGAAAACCAAGCTCTCTAAATGGTATATCAAACTCTAGTTCAAAATATTTTAGATGAGGCTGCTCCCATATCTCTCTTACTCGCTTACAAATCCTTGAAAATCTGCATTGATTTTATTTTTCATGTCCCTCTCTTGTTGTTCTTCCCCAATTTCATCAAGATCATACATTGACCTTCTTTCCCCTCCTAAATTTTAGACCACATCCATTACCTCCACATAAAACTTGACATCCTTGGTCTTTTTGGTTCCCACTCCATGATATGGTTATGCTAATGAAAATGAAGCAAATTGATCATATTTCTTCCTCTTCCATGAAAACCAAGCTCTCTAAATGGTCTATCAAACTCTAGTTCAAAATATTTTAGATGAGGCTGCTCCCATAGCTCTCTTACTCGCTTCAAAAATCCTTGAAAATATGCATTGATTTTACTTTTCTTGTCCATACATGAACATGATATGATTATATACATGAAAAGGTCACTTAAAAATAGTATAATAAAAGTACAAAATGTCTTAAAGAACTATTCATAGTTATATCAGCCCATTGAGGGAATGCCATAATTCGTTCCACTGATGTTTATCTATTACAGTGATGTGTTTACTTTTGTTGACTCTATCGATATATCAGGGAGAGAACCTTAGGCATCAGCCCGATAGGGTATTGTTACTCCAATACTAGATTGTGAGCTATTTTCATCGGCCCATCGGCAGGGCTGTGATGGGGGTTCCGCCGATGAAGCATCATTAGGCCTATGGTATTGAATTTCGCTAGGAATGGGTGAATGACTATGGGATTTCAATTTTATGGGTGAATCACTAAAACCAATGAACTAGACCTTCTTCATGAAATGGAGGAACAAGGTGCTCTGCACCAATGATCATACGCTTTTGTTCAGAATAATCAAACTTCTCAACCGTCGTTTGTATGTTTCTCTTTTCAAGTGTTTTGCATGCCATCATAAGGGATCAAGCTGGTTTAACGCAAGTTAGATCAATTCCACATGTTTGGGTGCGAAAGAGGACCATGCATAGCGTATACCTACCTATTGGGATGCATTGGAGCATTTATTTTGGTCACACGAATTGAAAAATGAAAGTTTCACCACTTTGCAACTTTGCACAGCTTGAATTTGACACTTTTTCCATCAAGTGAAAATCCGCCGCCACGGGAAAACAACTCTGAGATAGCCAAAACTGAGAGCGGTTTTTGTAGAAGGGCCCAACGCAATCCTATAGGATTAGACGAGAAGTTTCTAGGATTCACGGTATCTGAATAATAGCATGCTGAAGTTTGCAGCCATTTTGCACTTTGGACCCTTAAGGGATCGATTCGGTGGAACGTAGCTCAAAGTGATTTTGTGTGTTTTAGTGTGAAAGAGGACCATTCCTAGCATAAAAATACCTATTCGGATGCATTGGAGCATTCTTCTTGGTCACAAGAGTTGCAAAACTAAATTTGCACCACTTTCCAACTTTGCATTGCTTGCATTTGACCCTTTTTCCATCAAGCGAAAATCCACCGCCACGGGAAAACCACTCCGAGATAGCCAAAATCAAGAGAGGTTTTTGTAGAGGGTCCCAACATGATCCTATAGGATTAGACGAGAATTTTCTGAGCATCACGGTATCCAAGTAATAGCATGTTGAAGTTTGCAACCATTTTGCACTTTAGACCCTTAAGGGATCGATCCGGTGGAACGTAGCTCAGAGCGATTCCGTATGTTTTGGTGCAAAACAAGACCATGCCTAGCATAAAAATAGATATTCAGACGCGTTGGAGCAGTTAGTTTGGTCACATGAGTTGCAGAGCAAAAGTTGCACCACTTTGCAACTTTGCATAGCTTGAATTTGACACTTTTTCCATCAACTAAAAATTTGTCGCCATGGGAAAACAAATCCGAGATAGCCAAAATCGAGAGAGGTTTTATTAGAGGGGCCCAATGCAATCCTGTAGGATTAGAAGAGAAGTTTATAAGCATCACGGTATCCGAGTAATAGCATGCTGAAGTTTGCAGCCATTTTGCACTTTGGACCCTTAAGGGATCGATCTGGTGGAACGTAGCTCAGAGCGATTCCGCGTGTTTTGGTGCGAAACAAGACCATGCCTACCATAAAAATACATATTTGGATGCGTTGGAGCAGTTAGTTTGGTTACACGAGTTTCAAAGTGAAAGTTGCACCACTTTGAAACTTTGCACAACTTGAATTTGATACTTTTTCCATCAACTGAAAATCCGCCGCCACGGAAAAACCACTTCGAGATAGCCAAAACCGAGAGAGGATTTTGTAGAGGGGCCCAACGCAATCTTGTAGGATTAGATGATAAGTTTCTAAGCATCGCGGTAGCTGAGTAATATTATGCTAAAGTTTGTAGCCATTTTGCACTTTGGACCCTTAAGGGATCGATCCGGTGGAACGTAGTTCAGAGCGATTCCGCATGTTTCGGTGTGAAACAAGACCATTCCTACCATAAACATACCTATTCAAACACATTGGAGCAGTTAGTTTGGTCACACGTGTTGCAGAGCAAAAGTTACACCACTTTGCAACCTTGCATAGCTTGAATTTGACACTTTTTCCATCAAGTGAAAATCTGCCGCCACGGGAAAACAAATCCAAGATAGCCAAAACCGAGAGAGGTTTTTGTAGAGGGGTCCAACACAATCCTTTAGGATCAAAAGAGAAGTTTCTAAGCATCACAGTATTTGATTAATAGCATGTTGAAGTTTGCATTCATTTTGCACTTTGAACCCTTAAGGGATCGATCTGGTGGAATGTAGCTCAGAGCGATTATGCGTGTTTCGGTGCGAAATAGGACCATCCCTAGCATAAAAATACCTATTCAGACGCGTTGGAGTAGTCTTCTTGGTCACACGAGCTACAAAATGAAACTTGCACCACTTTGCAACTTTGCACTGCTTGCATTTGACGCTTTTTCCATCAAGTGAAAACACGCCGCCACGGGAAAACCACTCCAAGATAGCCAAAACCGAGAGAGGTTTTTGTAGAGGGGCCCAACGCAATCTTGTAGGATTAGATGATAATTTTCTAAGCGTCATAGTATTCGATTAATAGCATGCTGAAGTTTGCAGCCATTTTGCACTTTGGACCCTTGAGGGATTGATCCGGTGGAACGTAGCTCAGAGCGATTCCGCGTGTTTCGGTGCAAAAAAAGACCATTCCTACCATAAAAATACCTATTTGGATGCGTTCAAGCAGTTAGTTTGGTCACACGAAATGCATAGCAAAAATTTGTGTTGTTGCCCCTATAGATTTTGGTGGAAAAGGGCATGAAAAATGAGGTTTCACCTTAGGGTTTGATAAAATATTGCATGTAGAGGTTGGGTGAGTGTCTTTTGAGTTTTTGTAGGTGATTTTAAGAAGGTTTGAGGTGGTGGCATGTTCTGGTAAGGTGTGGAGCCATTCCTTTCAATAAACATTCCTTATACTAGCATTGTTTACATTTCAAAATTCAAATTTTGTAAATTTGCCTATTGAAGGCATTTACAGAACAAGGTGCTACTGCACCAAACATGAACTCCAAAATTACAATATTTGAGTAAATCTCATTATGTAATTAAATCTCATTACAATGACTTAGGTACTTCATTCTCACAGATCTTTTACAATGTCACTCATACATCAAGATTCTCTTTAAATGTCTACATCATAGGTGCTCATTATGAGGTAAAATTCAATTGAGTAACTTTAGATTCCCTCGCTAAGCTTCACATGCTCTCTTGAAATAAAAATTGAGATTTGTCAATATCATCAAAATAAGGATGTTGCGTTGCCTTTTTGGCTGAGATTCTCTTTGATGGCTCATAAATCAACATTTTTTGCAACAAGAGATCAATCAATTTTTAGTAGTTTACTTAGAAATACATAAAGTAAAAGAGTAAAAGAAAGAGCATCCAAAATGGAAATGAAATAAAAATAGATGGAAGGCACTTACAGATAGGTATGCAAGTCTCACAACTTAGTCACTCCTGGACATACATCTTCACTAGGAATTCCAACATACCTATTGCACACAACACCTCTCATGAATAGAGTAAGTTAAAATTTCAGATGCTCTTATAATGTCTACATCATAGCTACTCATGATAAGGTTAACTTCAAATGAATAGCTTGAAATTATCTCACCAAGCACACACTTTTCTAATGGCTTAAAATCATGATTGAGATTTGTCAAGATCATCAAAATAAGGATTTTGCATTGTTTTTCTGGCTAACATCCTCTTGGATGGCTCATATATCTGCTTTTTTGAAAGGGGACACCAATCACTGTTTAGTATGTACAAATACGCAAAGTAAAATAAGATGATAGCATTGGCATCAAATAAATTAATGTGCATACAAGTATAAAGTAATAAGAACCAATGTGCATATACTTACAAATTAATCCAACAAACCATTTGGGTATGCTCTACTCTTTATTGTGTCAAGTATTGCCTCATGGTTAGACTCGCAGACCTTCCACAAGGTCTTCTTCAAAGGTCTACCCCCATATTTGGTCAAACAAAAATTGGATGCCACGACAAGGTTCGAGTAATGAATAATCTTACAATGTGTGTCAAAGTCCTAAAATAGCCAATGTTTAACACTCGAATGTGGGTACCTTCTAAGCCATGTTCTAGTAACCAGAACTGAGCCTGTAGGGTATTCGATGTTTTCTCCATCTATAACTAGGGCCTCCAATTTATTTGGCCTCAACACAACGACACAAGTAATAGTTTGTTCCCTCTTCATTGTCTTCATCTACAATAACTGCATAAACATGCCTTGCATTGATATGTGCAAAAAATATCTTGAAATTTGTCAACATTACGAATACAGTACAAAGTAAGATGACGATATGGAATTTCAACAACTAAGCAAGTAGATATATCACCTATTTGAACTAGATTTGATACGTGGTCAAAGTCGACCGATGATTCCATTTGTGTCAGTTCCAATGCCGTCGGAGGGCGATACATGTGAAGTGGGCTAAGATAAATTTTCAACCATTTGTCAACCCACTCCCCTGACTCACAATCATTCCAGGCTTGCATTGTACATGAAGAACAAAATCATGCCATCTTTTGTGTATCGATACTTCATGAACCTGCATTTGAGCTAAGGAAAGAGTGTACCTCACTCGATCCAGTTAGTGTACAACAATCCTCATATGGTGCAATGTTAGTATCATCCATCAACCAAAAATACTACGAAATAAAGACGTGCCTTCATTACCTGGACCCATCGAAGCATTACACCACTCGACGATTTATTTTGCATCTGTCAACTTTGCACTATCTATATACTTTAACTCTTCTCGTCCTAATGCTCTTTTCACGCATGCTCCTGCACCATCATGCTCCGCCTTTCCATGTCTGGCCTCACAAAATTTCCACATATGTTGAACACTTATAATTACATGCATCCTGCACAACCAATAGAACATGCACGAGTTTTTGAACTGTGTTGCACAGTTATCATACCATATTATATGTCGGTCGTATTTTATGCCCCTCTAAGCCAAAAAACTGTAGAACATTTGGAAGCAACCTTGCACGAACACTAGAGAATGTGTGTGATCATCACTAATGTAAAAGTGGTACTCCCTCAATACCTTCCTTTGGTCATTTGTACTATCAGATGCATGAATGAATGCTATGTGTACAAATATCGAAACCTGTGTGGAGTTGTAATATTGTGACTACACCTCATGTTGTGGTTGTAGAGTGTAGTTCTCCGCAAATTCAACCACTGATACTATGCTTCCAACTGGAAAGGTGTCCTTGCATAGATTGAATTGCGTGTCCAACCATGGGCTCTATGGGTATGCATTGCATACTCAGACAGTATATTTTCACGAAACATGGACATAAACTGGTACACTAGAATCTTCTCAATAACCAAATCACACCTTTTTTCTTGAGATACATCTTTTGTAGCATATGCCACTATTTTATACTTCCCAAACTCTACTAGTTTTTGTCCCACCTCATCTGTGCTTTCCATATGTTGACATACTAGCATATGTTGGAAGCCACCGCAACACTCGCATGAACCATCCAAGTATGTTGTCCTGTCGAATATTTGGCCATCCTCTATTTCACATAATTTTTTTGATAAGAACTCTCTTGAATATTTTGGTGGGGCTTCTATGCCACAATCCTGCAAAACATCGTTAGTATGCAAATCTACACATATAGAATGATAAACATCATAATGGTTAGAAGATTCAATATGTCGTCTACAACAACAAGTAGTGCGGGTGTGATTTATCTTGACATAAAAAGGTTTAAGCATTTCAAAAAATATTTGAGAAATACTAATTTGAGGATAATCATTTTCAAATTTTTGAAAAAATTGGGTCTGAGTCATATCCAAAAAATGCTTTGGATGTGGCTCATGATTCCGACTACTGATTCTCCTTCTTACCACATCCCTTTGATTCAAATATGGCCTTGTGTTATTCTTCCAATACTCTTCAATTAGTGTTCTCAAGGCTTCGACAACTTCTTTATCTTTTCATGACAATCTCCCTGAGAATGCCCATAATTCATTTGAATCATTGCCCTCAATTATTTGTCGTGTTTGAATGGCTCTTGATAAAAAAAATTCTAATAATTTTCGTTTGTTCACTCGTCTTTTTAATGATACGAGCTCTCTTTTTTCGACAACTTACCAAAGTCGATGTAATGACATGTCGGGTGACATTACTCTCCTTTGAGTGTGAGGTCTTACCCACACTCTCATAAGCATTCATTAGATTCTTCACAATAGTGTCATCACTCGATGCATTCGATGTTCTCAACCCAAGATTCTTCATGATGTTCCTATACGTTACACCCTGCATCATTTCAACAAATAGTTGACATCTTGCAGTTTCATTTAGCTTTTCAAAGAATTGTTTCCAAATTGTATCAGCATATCTTCTACAAGTGTGTGGTGAAATCTTACCTTCCATGTGCTGAAAAATCTCATCATCAATATTAATCAAATACTTTGGCTTTCTACGCAAAATTCTAGGTGGTGTTCTCCTAGGTACATACATCTCAACATTAGGAATTTCATCAATATTTAATTGAGGTGGGCTAGATTGTGTACCTTTGATCGAGGGTGGAGAAGAAGACATACCTTGAGGTTCAAATGGGGATGATGGCATACCTTCTTCGTCAAATCCGAGTGATGATGTACTCTCAACTTGAGATGTGTTGGATGGTGTCCAACAATATTCACTTGAGGTAGATGGTGTCCCTCCATATTCACTTGCAATAGATGGTGTTCATCCATATTCACTTTTTCTAGATGGTGCCCCTCCATATTCGCTTGTGCTTAATGGTGTCCCTTCATAGTTACTTGTTGTAGATGGTGTGTCTCCAACTACGGTATCTGAATCTATCTTATGACAATGCTTTCGCATTTGTGCCCTTTGTGTTGCCAATTCCCGTTCTTTTTTTGACGGTTGAGGTTCCTCTTCAATTGGCTCGTTTTCGTCAATCATTTCCAATTTATAATTTTCATGATATGCCGCCACCCGAAATCTCTCCTTTTCTTTGAAGGTTTCATTCTCTTCGTTTTTTATTTTCCTCTTTGTCTTTTTCTTCGACATGGCAGATAATTTTATCTGTACCATGGTAATGAGATGAATATTAGTTCCTAAAATATGTATCCATTCAAGTTAATTGAAAAATATATATAATCCAAGGCTTCATTTAAATAATAATTACAATCATCTTGTACAAAATTTAACGTGGCATGCCATGATTGCAAGATAGGCTCAAAATGGAAGCATGGACATTAGCAAAAAATTGCATTTTTTGGAAAAGTTGTGAAGAGATAAGTTAGTTAAGAAGTTAAAAAAATATTTAGACACGTTGGGGGCATTGATTTTGAAGGGAAATAAGATAAATATCATGTAGGTTACAATCATAATGAGTGTAATGGCATTGTGAGTGTTTGATAAGTTTGTGGTACAAAAGGACCTTGACAATCTATGCTATGTTACAATCAATTTTATGATGGTTAATTTATTTTTTGAGTCTGGAAAAGAGTTGAAACCAAGTTATAATGTTTTGTGGAAATATGAAATCAAGTGAAATTGAAGGATTTTGATGAAAAAATGATTGAGTTTTGCTCGTTGATCTTCTCCAATTTAAGTTAGGGTCAGAAGTACCCTTGATGATTTGTGGATCTTGGTAGATGGTCTACATCAAGTTTAAAATGGTAATTGACAAGTGTATATAATTGTGTAATTTAAAAAATGCATTGACAATGTAAGGTTATAATGACAAAAAAAAAATGAAAGCAAGCCATAATAGAATGAAAGAAAATGTGTAAAGACTTCACATACCTAAAAAACCAAACTTTCAAATGGAGGAGTTCAACCCAATTATTTAGGCTTAACTTCTTCTTTCTTCAAACTCCACAACAATTTGACTTGTTCAAAAGCTTGTTCCCCTCCAAACTTCAATTCTATATCAGTTTTCAATGGAATTCAAACTTCAATTCATATTATATGTCTTTCAACGTGGAGACTCTTCTATTTCATGCAAAGGTGGTACAAATATCATGGAAAAGGTGATGGAATGTGAAGAACATTCTTTCACACTTCACAAAATCATAAAAAAACTCTTTTTTGTTGGAGCACGTGCAGAACCAGAAGAATATGCAGACTGTGGGCCTTGACATCACGGGTATATTGGGTTTTTTACCATTTTTTACGGGTGTCTATGTGTGTGAGAGAGTGATAGAGAGACAGAGAGAGAGTGGGAGAGAAAGAGGGAGAGAGAGGGGGGGAGGGAGGGAGGGAGGGAGGGAGGGAGAGGGAGAGAGGGAGAGGAGAGAAAGAGAGAGTGGGAGGAGGAAGAGGAGAGAGAGAGGAGGGAGAGAGAGGGAGGGAGAGGGAGAGGGAAGATTAAGAGAGAAAGAGGTAGGAGTGAGGGAGGAGGGAGCCAGGGAGGGAGTGAGAGAAAGAGGGAGAGAGAGGGAGGGAGAGGGAGAGAGGATTAGAAAGAGAAAGAGGGAGAGAGTGGGAGAGAAAGAGGGAGAGAGAGTTGGAGAGAGAAAGAGAGTGGGAGAGAAAGAGGGGGAGAGAGGGAGGGAGAGGGAGAGAGGAAGAGTGAGAGAGAAAGAGGGAGAGAGTGGGAGAGTGGAGAGAAAGAGAGATTGGGATAGAAAGAGGGAGAGAGAGGGAGGGAGAGTGAGGGAGGGAGGGAGGGAGAGGGAGAGAGGAACAGTGAGAGAGAAAGAGGGAGAGAGGAAGAGTGAGAGAGAAAGAGGGAGAGGGAGGGAGGGAGGAGGAAGGGAGGGAGTGAGTGAGAGGGAGTGGGGGAGAAATAGAGAGTGGGAGAAGGGGGGAGTGGGAGAAAGATAGAGTGAGAGGGGGAGAGTGGGAGAAAGAGAGAGTGGGAGAGAAAGAGGGAGAGAGAGGGAGAGAGGGACGAAGAGGGAGAGGGGAAGAAAGAGATAGTGGGAGAGATGGAGATATAGAGGGAGGAATAGATGGATTGAGAGAGAGATAGAGGGTAGAGGGTTAATATTTAAGGGTTTAAAGGTTAAGGTTTTAAATGGTTAAGAGATAGAGGGTATATGGAGATAGTGGGACAGATGGATACCCCTATACACTCTTAATCCCTCAACCCTCAACCCTTAAACCTGAATCCCTCAACCCCTATACCCTCTTAGTCCCTCAACCCTCAACCCTTAAACCCTAATCCCTCA
>CM021103.1:645609329-645756280 GCA_007115665.2 Sequoiadendron giganteum | reverse complement strand
CTCTACCCTCTACCCTAAACCCTTAACCCTAACTTGTAAACCCTCTACCCTCTACCATCAATCCTCTACCCTCTACCCTCAACCCTTAAACCCACTTAGTAAACTATCTACCCTAATCCCTCAAGCCTCTTGACCCTTAAACCCTCAACCCTTAAACACTTAACCCTAAACCCTTGACCCTCAACCCTTGAACCCTAAACTCTTAAACCCTCTACCCTCTACCCTCTACCCAATACACTCTACCCTAACCCCTAATCCATCAACCCTAATCCCTCAACCCTTACACCGTTAAATCCAAGAAAACTCTCTACCCTAATCCCTAAACCATCAACCCTTAATCTCTCAACCCCTATAACCTCTACCCTATATATTGGACCCTCAACCCTAATCCCTCGACCCTATACCCTATACCC
This sequence comes from Sequoiadendron giganteum, assembly GCA_007115665.2. Classification (NCBI taxonomy): domain Eukaryota; kingdom Viridiplantae; phylum Streptophyta; class Pinopsida; order Cupressales; family Cupressaceae; genus Sequoiadendron; species Sequoiadendron giganteum. The sequence goes on along the minus strand of CM021103.1, from coordinate 645,755,867 downwards.
TATACCCTCAACCCTCAACCTTAAATCCTCAATATTCAACCCTCAACCCTTAAACCCTCTACCCTCTACCCTATACATTAAACCCTCAACCCTCAATTCTCAACCCTCAACCCTTAATCCCTCAACCCTCAATCCTTAAACCCTAAACCCTCCACCCCTTACATTGGACCCTGAACCTAATCCTTGAACCATATACCCTAAACCCTCTACCCTCAACCAAGTAAACCCTAAAACCTGAACCCTTCAAACCTATACCCTTAAACCTTCTACCCTATACCCTCAACCAAATACCCTCTACCCTCTACCATCAACCCTATTCCCTCAACCCTCAAACCTTAAACCCTAATACCCTAGAAACCATCAACCCTATAGGTCCTCCACCCTAATACCTCAACCCTATACCCTCAACCCCTATCAATTTCTCTCTCTATATACATATCAAATCTCCCTCCCTCCCTCCTACCCTCTCTAATTGTCTCTATATTTCGTCTCCCTCTTTCTACGTACCTCTCGTTCAATCAATCCCTACCACCCTCTTTCGCTCCCTCTATCCATCTCTCTCTATGTCCCTCCCACTCTATGCCACTCTCTCCCACTCCCTTTCTCCCCCTCTCTCTCATGTCTCTCCCTCCCATCCCCCTCTCTCTCAAGTCTTTCCCTCTAGCAACCTACCTAGGTAACTCTCTCTTTGTCTCTCTCGCCTCTCTCTATCTATCGCTTCCACCCTACCTAGATAAGTCCCTCTCAATCCACCCCCCTCTTTCTCTACCTCTATCAAGTCACTCCCTCCCACACCCTCTTCCTCTCTCAGGTCTCTCACTCACACTCCCTCTCTCTCCCACTCCCTCTCTCTCGCCCACTCCCTCTCTCTCGCCCACTCCCTCTCTTTCACACTCCCTCTCACGACCTATCTCTTAGGTCTCTCCCTCTCACCCCCTCACACTCTCAAGTCTCTCCCTTTGGCACCCTACCTACATAACTCTTTTTCTCTTTGTCTCTCTCTCTCTCCCCTCTCTCCATCTCTCCCTCTCTCAATTCTATCTCTCCACCCTCTCTCTCCTCTCTATCCCTCCCACCCTACCTAGCTAATTAACTCTCACTCCAACCCATTCTCTCCCACTCCCTCTCTCTTAAACTCTCACTTCCACCCCCTCTCCATCTCTCCAGACTCTCTCTCTCTCTAAATTCTCCCTCCCTCTAAAGACATACGTAAATAAAAACATACAAGCATAATACATATGTACATATAATCCTACTTCCATACTTGAGCATACATACATACATGTGTAGATACAATCTTACATATATACATACAATATATATGCATTGATACATACATACAATATATATGCATTGATACATACAAGCATACGTACATACATACAAGCATGCATACATGACATACAAGCATACAAATATATCAGCATACATTCAATATATTGGCATTTAACATAAAGGAGGACATAATGCGAGCGCGTTATAGCGTGCTGGCGTTATATCTTGCTTTGGGAATTCCTGAGCCTTAGGCTTGGTATTTGCCTTGGAATACCAACCCAAATGCTTGGAAGGCATTCCTGTTTTTAAAAATCTACCATATTTCACATAATCGAGTTCATGCTCACCGTCAGGATTGCACGTGGTTCAATATCGAAAAAATTGAACACATGGGTACTGTTGGGTTCTCTCTTAGCTATCTAACGATGTAAATTTTTTCACTTTCTTAAAATGTTAAGCTTTTCATCCATAATTTACTTTATTTGTATGTCTTTGTTTTTGCCAAAAAGCAGTGTTTGGTATTTTTTTTGTTATAAATTAACCATTCATCGAATTTTTGAATAAATTAATTTTTTAGAAACTAGACTCCATTCTAAAAATTTTAAAAAATAAAAAATAAAATAATCAATTAGTTTTCAAAATTTGTAGGGGTAGCATGGCCAAAATTCTATTTTTCAGGATATATCCACTTCGAAAATTAGTAAAAAATAAATATTCATTAAAAAACTATCACAAAAATTGTGCATAAACTACATACTATTAGCTAACTTCTGACTATTGCGATTTTAAAAATACTTACAAAAAATTCACCGTACGAGGTTCGTACAAGAGTTGCTATGTTATGTCTTTTCTGACAAAAACAACACCAATTTGTGTACGTCCCTCTTTTGAACCCCTTAATATCAACCATTTTAAAAATAAATTTGTAGTTTAGAAAGTAGACTCAGAGCACTTTGATCCTTGTTTTTGTTCCATCTCAAAATTTTGAGTGTAACTATTCTCAATTTCACGTCCAATGTCAATATTTCCTGATTTTATAAAATCGTTGTCCACTTAAGTCCCCTTTTTGGGAACCATCTTTGTGTACTTACCCATGTATGTATTATATATATACATATACATATATACATGTATATACATACATATACATATATATATTCATGTATGTATGTAATGTATACATACATACATGTTCATGTACACATATATAGATACATATACATACACATATAAATATACACACATGTATATATACATACATTCATACATATATAGTTGTTTAGGGAACTTGAATTTGACATTTTAGGACCTTCAAAAATATGATGTTACATATATGTGTATATTGTATGTATGTATCTAGACACATGTACATACATACATATACATTATATATAAATGTTCATAAATGTCCATAAGCATAAATATAAATGTCTATACACATACATCCATGTACACATGTCAAATATAAATATCCTTACACAGGTTTGGATGTACACACATGTCAAATATAAATGTCCATACACATGTCCATAAACATAAATATAAATGTTTATTCTTAGCCCTAAAATTTCAAATTGAAGTTCCCTAAATAATTATTTTGAAACCTAAAATGTTCAATTGAAACCCTAATAAGATATATATACATGTATATACATGCAAATATATGTAAATATATGTATACATGCATACATACATACATGCATGACATATATACACACATACATACATACATATATGTGCATATATTGTATCCATATATACATGTATATATGTAAGTAGTGCATATGTATGTACACATACATGTATGACTTAGATAGATCCAACATGTATTGTTAGAAACTATTAACCTACTAACTTTATAGAAAGAACCAAAGGAGATTCACTCCCATAAAATATACAAGAATTTTGGTTGCGATGTATACTAATGGATGTTTGATAATAGATAACTAGGCAACATGATCAAGCAAGAAGCGAGTTAGATTCATCAACAAAGAATAAAAGATGAGGCAAATGCAAGCTAACAAAATAGGATTACAAGGGAAGCATAATATTATTTCCTTAATTCATTCTATGATAAAATAACGATTAGGAGAATAAATCATAAGACTTGTCCCCAAGAGTGATTGAAAGATAATGTAAATAAATGGCAAGGGACCATTCAAGGAAACTAGTGATAAACCAGTGAGAAGGATTGAGTTGATTTAATAAGGTTTTAGTTTTATTGGAAGATGGATTTGAGGATATGGTAATGGTGAGGTTGATATAGTTTTGTACATGGTAATAGTGAGGAGAGAGATTTGGATTTGATAGGACCTTCAACTAAATTCAACATAGTTTGTATAGAAATAGATTTGGATTTGATAGGACCTTCAACTAAATTCAACATAGTTTGTATTTTATCTCTATAACTTGTATTATTTTATTTCACTTTTTGGCACATGTTTCTCCATGATCTAGCCCCAAGTAGCAAAGAAGACCCGTGGGATCATCACCAAAGATTAAATTAGGTGAATGAGAGTATAACCCAATGCAACTAGGAAGACGTAAAGGCTCATCACTAAGGATTATTTCAAGAAATTATGGTATAACCCTAATTTGTAATTTATAAATTTCTATTTGAAACGCTATTTTCTAGCTTGTAAACCTTAAAATATCAAATTGAAACCCTAAAAAAATATTATAAAATCTCAATGTCTATTTCAACCCCTTTTTTCTAAATTATAAACCCTAAAATTTATATTTCAAACTAGGTTTTTTTCAATAGCAGATCTATGGATTTTGATTGATATTCTAAAAATATGTACATCTTAGAATAATAACTATTTTTGAAACCTAAAATGTCAAATTGAAACACTAAACAACTATTATAAACCCTAAAAAAGTAATCAAAATTAAAATTACTAGAAGTCATTTCGCTTTCACATTTCATACGAGCATCAAGCAGTATATAGATTATAAAACGTAAATGTATGTTTTAAACCCTTGTTTCTAGATTATAAACCCTTTAAAATGTGTATTTGAAACCTTAGTTTATATATTATAAAACCTAAAATGTCTAAATTAGGGTTTAAAATCTAGAAGTTAGGGTTTGAAATATACATTTTAGGATTTACAATCTAGAAACTAGGGTTTGAAATAAACATTTTAGGGCTTATAATCTAGAAACTAGGGTTTGAAATACACAACTTAGGGTTTATGATCTAGAAACTAGGGTTTCAATTAGACATTTGAAGGTCTTAATTTGATATTTTAGTGCTTAAAAATAGTTGTATAGGGTTTCAATTTGACATTTTAGGGTTAAAAATTAGTTGTATAGGGGTTCGGTTTGACATTTTAGGGTTGAAAAATAGTTCTATAGGGTTCCAAAATAACTATTTAGGATTTCAATTTGACATTTTAGGGTTGAAAAATAATTGTATAGAGTTTCAATTAAACATATGAGGGTTTCAAAATAGCTCTATAGGGTTTCAATCAAACATTTTAGGGTTTCAAAATAATTGTGTAGGGTTACAAAATAGTTGTATAGGGTTTCAATTGAACATTTGAGGGTTTCAAAATAGCGTTTTAAGGTTTAAATTAAACAATTGAGGGTTTCAAAATAGTTGTTTAGGGTTAAATTAAATATTTTAGGGTTTCAAAATAGTTATTTAAGTTTTCAATAGAAGATTTTAATGTTTCAAAATAGTTGTTTAGGTTTTCAGTTGAAGATTTTAGGGTTTCAACATAATTATTTATAGGGTTTCAATTTAATGTTTTAGGGTTAATAAATAACATAAACAAATATTCAAAATATCAATAAAAATTCACATATCTAGTATTGAAAAATGCATGTTAAATAACAAATTTTACAAGTGGCCTATGGAGAGAAAACCTTTGTTCAAAGCCATGTAGCACAATGCTAAGAAAAATGAGTGCATGAAGACCCAAGTATCTACCTAACATGCATGCCTTGTTGAAGTTGATCCCTAAAAGGGATGGCTAACTACATTATTTGATGCTCTTGAGAAATGTGAAAGTGAAATGATGTTCTGTAATTTTGATTTTGAGTAGTTTTTTACATTAAAATAATACCTTTGTTTAAAGGTCACCTTCAAATGAAGGTATTATTTTATTTTTCTAAACAATAAAAGACTTCCTTTGAATGAAGGTGTTTATGGGAGGACCTTTGAATGAAGGTACCTTCATTTGAAGGCGTTTGCTAAATTTGAGCACCCCACAAAATGAAAAAAGTGATGTCCCAACTTTGGGACTTAGTATTGTGAGATGACCCCACTACAATGGAATCCCTATAGAGTTGTTCTTCCCCCCTTTAAGGTGGTAGAATGCCACAAAATTTTTGAGGTGGGAAAATGCCCCTCAAATTGGTGAATACCTTTATAAATCTCCTCAATCCATTTATCTTATAGCTTGATGCATATGATTGGTTTTTTATGCACACATATTGAGGACCTTGTTTAACCACTTACACTATTGTGAGATGTAATAGAAATGGTATAAAGTGCACATACAATGTTCTCCATTGGCACACTCATCTAACAAAAATATTTCTTATTGATTATGCTACAAAAATGGTCCATCAAAATGGGAGCATGGAAGGAAGGAAGTTCTTGTAACTTATCTATTGATCAATTAGAAAAAAGAGGTTGGTTCACTCCATTTTTCTAAGTAATCCAAATTGTTAGGTCAATAATATTGGCATGACTAGACTAGAAAATAGAGCAACTAAAGCTACACCTTGATCACACGACAACAAAAATTACAACTGGGGCTTGCAGTTGTTGTAGTCAATACAAAAATAATATATAAGATGGAGCTTCTAATTGTGTTTAACATGTTTTCCTATGTTGTTGATACTAAAAATTGGAGTATGACTAATTTTAGTGATACATAGAAACATAAATAGTTAACTTGAGGTGTTTTGAAGGGATAAAAGTAGACAATTGTTTGATGAGCAATGCATGGAATATCCACCTTGTTTACAAATAATCAAAGGTGATGATTGGAGCTATGAAACTAACATATTTTGGGGAAAAGGTTAGTGTGATAGGTTCACTTGATTTTTTTAATTTAGAGGTGTTGGCATCAAGATTGATAAAGTTGAAAAGAGGGTTGAATGTTGAGTTTTTGCTTGCTTGTAGGCTTCTTATCCCTGATTTATGAATCTTTTAGGTCAAAATTGGAACCTAAAGTATAGGATCATACAAACACTTGTACTTCTCTAAATATATGGTTGAGTGATCTTAGTTTTAGTTCCAACAAAAGCAATTGGTAGTACATTTTTACCATGGAGATAATTAGCATTGTAGAGTTGAATCCTAAAGAAAGACAATAGAGATGTGATTTCATTAAAAAAAATTATTGAACTCTATGTTGATGTAGTGTAGGAAAACACATACCCTTGCATTTTCACACTTTTTTGGGGCCGCCTTACTTTATTTATCCTTCTCTATGTCTTAATTGGCCCTATTTTGCATTCACAAGCCTAATAAACTAGATATTTTTCTGGTTAATCCCAAAAATCATCAAAAGGAAACTGAGCATTTAATGTTTTCGCCTATGTGTCCCTAATTTCTGAACTGGGACTAAAACACCACCTAGGGCATCTTTTTCCTCCATGGGTCTTGGGACCTTGATTTTAGACACACCTAAAAAGGTCCCTTTTTCGACTCAGTGCCCCAATAATTGAACCTCGGGACTAAGACGCCACCTAGGGCGTCTTAGTCCTCCTTGGCTTATTTTTGGGATTTAATTTCAAATTATGGCAGGATTTAGGCTCTTTCAATTAATATTTTCCTATGTCGGCTTGGTGTGATGTAATTTCGAGATATTAAGCATAGACAAGTATAAATACAAGGTTCATTCATTCATTTTCATCCTAGCAACTTGAGTATTCATTCCTAAGGAAATTTTATGAGATCAAGAAAATTCAAGAGCAGTTCTTCAAGCATTTTGGAGCCATCATCAAGATTCAAGCATCATATCAAAGACTATTCTTGCATCATGTGTGTTTTTGTGCTAACATGTGTGATGTAGGGTTTTGATTCAAGCAAGCAATTCAAGCAAGATCTATCAAAGCATTCAATTGATTCAAGATCTACATTCCAATTAGCCATTTCACACAAGGTTGCAGACTTTACAACATGGGTTTGGTGAGCTATAACATTACATGTTGTTCATTCATTATTTCCCTCCTTTATTCTATTTCATTTCAAGGTTTAATTACCAACAAGGGGTATAACCAAGGAAAACCCCCATTCACTAACATTCAAAAAAATTTCCCTCTCTCGCATGCTTGTGATTGTAGATTCAGGTTGAAGACTTGAAGATCATTTGGAGTGCAAGATTGCAAAGTTGCATGAAAAAGTTGTCATCTTCACGGAAACTCACCTACGGGTCAAATTTGAAAGTTTCATAACCTAAGATCTGAGAGGAAGCAAGTGCAGACCTTGCAGCTCAAGATCACATTCAAAGTTTTTAGAAATTCAAAATAGGACTAATATGCCACCTTGGGCGTCTTAGTCCTCCTAGGGGTATTTTTAGAGATTCTTTGAGATTGTGTTTCGAGATCCGAAAATTTCGCATCTACCCCAAAAAACAGCAATGAAACTAAGACAACAGTAAGGGTGTCTTAGTCCTCCTAAGAACTTTTTGACAACATTTTTACATTTTCATAATCCTCACAACATCTCCAGACTTCCCAAGTACACACATCCTAACTTTATGTTGCATAATTTCATCATTAGCATCCTTTATTTAGCTTGCATAACTAGGTTTTGTAGGCTGAATGTTTATTTGTCTTTCTAAGCATTTGCTTGGTGGTGAACCCATTGAAAATCTAAAAGAACACATCCCCCCACCCTTTCCTAAGTCCTAATTGAGAATTGACTCACCTTGTGAGGTTTATGGTCAATCCAACTAGGGTTATTAGGACATTGTTGAGTGATTGATGGGAAAGTGGAGTGGCATTTTATCACCCCATATTAACATTAATCAGTTGATATTAGTATTAAGACACAACACAAACTTTGATAACTCATAACCTCAATAAGAAGAATTTTATTTCTCTAATATAAAACAATACAAACAACACATTTTAGTCTAAAATCCTAGACAACAAAGACATAATTAATTTAAAAAATAAAATACTTTGTAAGAGAAATCTAAAACACTACCAACATATATGCACTTACTTAGAAAACTAAGTTCAAGACCATTAATATAAAAATTTAGATTACATGAACTCTATTTATGATTCATTGAATGATGCATTAAGACACTCCAAACTTACATAATGCAAGAAATGACAAGGTTATAAGTCTCATCAATAATATGATTGGTAAAATTTATTTTTTTATACAACTTGGCTGTAACTTCCTTTAAATAAACATCTATAAATGACCATAGATGTGTCCCTTCAAATTAAGTTTCTTTTATGATAAAGTTCCTATTGAACACCCTTTAAATAAACATCTATATATCATGGATGTGTCCAATGCCAAATTTCCACTATAATGGAGTCCCTATAGAGTTGGTTTTTTCCACTTCAAGAGAGAGTGAGCCACAAGATTTTTGAGTTTGTGGAAACCTTCATGAGTCTTTGCAACCCCTTTATTGTATAGCTCAATGCATTTTATTGATGTACATGTATACATACCAGTTACAGTACAAGTGATAACATGGACAAAAATCCAACCAATACAATGAATGGTTAGATTTAATTTATTGCACTACTTATTTTTAACATCCTTTACATAAAAATCTATAAATGACCATAGATGAGTTTCATCCAATTAAATCTCATCTATAATAGAGTTCCTCTTGAACACCCTTTAAATAAACATATAAATGATTATGAATCCCTTATCAAATTTGATTTTATCATGGAATCCCTATAGAGCTAGTTTTCCCCCCTTTAGGAGAGAGTAAGTCACAATTTTTTTGAGGTGGTGGAATTTCCTTGAGATTGGTGGATACCTTCACAAGTCTCCTTGATCTCGTTATGTTACAGTTCAATGCATTTGATTGGTTTCCATATATACGTACTAATGAACTTGTTTCTTTTTATATTGATCAAATTTGAAAGAATTACAAAGAGAATAAATGGTAGTCCAATAAGAGGAGTTTGAAGGAAAAGAACATGAAAATACTACAGACAACAAGTGAACATCAACTTAAAAAATTAACCAACTTACAAACCCAAAAATGTCCTTACAATATCAAGAAGGACTAATGCAACCAACAATACAAATAAAAAACTCAAGAAACATAGTAACAAAACACAACTACACTTAATTTTTTTTTTAAATTACATTTGTCTAGCACAACGGAACTGCCCTTCATGGAATTGTAAAAATTGGTGTTTAATCTCCTTCGGGTGCTTGTTGTAATCAACATCTTCTTTGTGCCCTCTCTTTAGATGATAACATAAAATGATGAATTGAAACATGATGTCTTGCCTCAGACTTCCAAATTTGAGCACTTACAATTCTCCATTTTTTCTTGAAAACTATAATTCCATTTTTTGTTAAGTCCCAAATTCAATTTCATATTTGGAAGAAGCTTAAAATAGATCTTCTTCAAAGGGAACTATAAGAAAGGGTATTTGTCAAGCCACAACCAATCCTTGAAGAAGTTGCAATGTAAAGAAGTGCATATTTTCTTAAAGAGATCTATAGGAACCAACGATTTCACAAAAGCCATGAATCCTTTAGACCAATTGTTTATTCTTGGAATCTTGCTAGTTGGCCCAATCTAGGGAATTGAGGTCCCAAATGTCACTGAACCATTTCACTCCTTTATTGTATAGTAATGAGTTTGTTTAGGAAAGGTGACAGTAAGGGTTGCCCGTGATATTGAACAAGCTTGTTCCACCAAATAAAAAAGGAAGCAAAGTTGAGACCATGCTTTAAAGAGTCCCTCCTTCAATTTACAAACTTGTAGGCTTGTTGCCAAGCCTTCCATATAGATTGCAACGGGAAAGATGCTTTAAAACGAAAAAAGGAGCAAGCAGAACTTTATGCAACCATCCTAGGTTTTGCCACTTGTTGTTCATCGCAAAAAGTGAAATACGATGGCTCACCAAAAAAATTCATCATTCTTCTCTTGACATGACTCTTATTGTCCACTTAGCAGATAAGCAAATCCCTTATGTCCTAGGATCCAAAAAGCTCAATCCCCCTTTGTTCTTAGGTTGTATACAATGCAGCCAAAAGGAGGCCCTAAAACCCATTTTTCCATCCCAATTAGTCCACAAGAATTGTCGAATGAGTTTATTTAAGTCTTCATAACCTTTTTTGGAGGGCATATAACACGAAAAATAGTAAACGTGGAAAGCCAAAAGTATCAAGTTTATCACTAGTATTTTTCTAGCTAATGATAATAATTTATTTTCCCAATTATAAATTTCATTTTTCAATTTAGTGATAAACCAATTCCACATATCATTAAGAATAATCCTTAATCCAAATAGTATACCAAGCGGTCTTGTAATCTTCCCATGCCTAATATGTTTCTATTCTTTTGTAATCTATTCTAAAACCGGATCAAATTACATCATTATAAATTCAGTTTTATGATGAGAGAATTTACACTATTGTGAGATGCTATAGAAATGATATAAAGTGCACCTTCAGTATTCACCATTGACACACTCGTCTAAGCAAGGTACTTCTTATCGATTAAGCTATCGAAATGGTCCATCAAAATGGGAGCATAGAAGGAAGAAAGTTCTTGCAACTCATCTATCAATTAGAAAAAAGGGGCAGGTTCGCTCCATGTAATCCAAAACTCTCTTGACAAATAGTGTATATGGTATATTGGCATGACTAGTGCTGTCTTTTAGCACCAAGTGAGGAAACTCATGTAGCGAATTCAATTCGCACTTGTCCTTACAAAATGTACTGCAGGTCACCACATCTTCCTAAAGCTACGTTGCAAAGACGCCATGCATAATTAGTTTTCTCCTGAACAAGGAATTGCAAATGTTTTTACATTGCATTAAGCTTTAATATAAGAAACAGTATAAGCAAGTTGCAGAAAGAAGAGACCCTGACCACACGGACGCTGAAATTAGAGGTGGAGCAATCAATCACAGCAAAGAAGATGTAAGAAAGTGTATTGGAAATTACCAGTGTGTAAAGATGTGAAGAAATGGTGATCACATTTGAGGTATATTGAAAAGTAGAAACATTGTAATGTCACACCAATACCTCTTTATTAGACGCTTGTACTTCCTACGAACCCACCAGGAATTTCTCTATTAGCAAGGGCTCACACTACCCATTCACACATGAGTGCATAGTTTTTGAAGCAACTTTGATCTCGTTTTAGCTTTTTTTTATTAAGGGCTACCCGAGTGGCTAATTCTTGCCTCGATTGAGAAAGTGGTAGATGCTTTGATGACTTGCAAATCGTTTAAATGAAAAAAATGCATAAGATGCATTGTTTTTTTGGTTATATGATATGAATTATGAGTATATTTTTTTAGAGAATGAACAGGCACAATATGGTTAGGGTGTAAGATTTTTCAGAATTTTTTATCGATTATGTGTTTAAATGTAGTTAAAAGTATTTGAGGGTAGTTAGAAGAGTCAAACATTTCTGATTTTTTACATATGAGTATAGACAATGATAATCGAAATCTTAAATCACTCAAATGTATGAAGATCTTTGGCAAAAGATAAACTGAAATGGAAATACTTAAGTCAAATTTGCTAACCAAAGTGTGGGATTTGAGGATGGAGTAAAGAATGACCTTACCAAACCGAAAAATTCTATCAATTTGTAGATGGAAAATATAAAACTTTAGAATTCTAACTCTCTGATGATATTATAGATGTCATATTGAATGTCAAGCTTAAATTGTATTTTTGTTCTTTTTAAGAGGCTTGACAATAGAATCAAATTCTATAAATGGGCTAAAATAAATTGGGAAAACAAGAGTTAAGAGATTGGGACAATAAGTGGTTTGGAGAAAGGATATGTTTATGTTTAAATCTATAGAACATGCTCAAGTTATATTGCAATATGGCACATAGGTTGCATTTAGACAAGTTTGTTACCTCTAAGCTTGGAATTTTAGTTTCCAATTTATCATTCATGTTATCCCATGTGTGAATATAATTGTCATACTTACATATAGCATTTCAACCATTTTTAGGGATATTATGAGCTAACTTGGTTGACTAATTTGATCCAAACAAAACTTAGACAAGTTTTCTAGCCTAAGAGTTCATCCTAGAGTTTATGCAAAATTTGATTTGAATCAATCCCTACTAGAGAATATCAAGTTGATAGCCCTAGTTTTAAAATAGAATATTTCATAATTTATCTAAACAAGCCTAATGCATATTTTTTACCACAAAAAGATAGTTGATTCATGATTATCCCATTAAAAGAGCTAAAGTTACTTAATAATCTTCATCCTCTCCCCTTTTGTGCCTCTCAATTCAACCCTCTCCCCAAGACCCTCCCTTTTATAAAACTTTCTATGCCTTATGTGTAACCTAAAGCTACCCCATCTTCTTCTTCTCCTTTTTCCATTTTAGCACTTCCTCAATAGTGGCCCCTACATCCTATAAGGATGTTGTCATGATAGATGGTTAGAATTTGATTAAGAAAAGGAAAGAACCTTCTAGTCCCCCTTCCCACTTTACTCAACTTTATCCCTCACATGACCACTCTCCTTTCTCTTCTCTCTTTAGAAGATCCCCTCAAGAGATCTTATAATATCCACCTCTTAGTTCTTCCCAAAGATCAAGTTCCCCATCAATTACTAGACTACACATATATAATAAAAATGAGTAGTCCATATCACTTTCCAATTATTTTGGGTCAGTTTCTTTAGAGGATAAAACCTTCTTACCTTCTTCATCATCACAAATTTCAATATATTTTCTTAAAATTAAGGGATATCTCCTCCTCCTTTAAAGTATAAAGTTAAAGGGGTTGTTAATAAATGGAAACTTGATAGATTTGATTTATTTAAGAAGTCAAATTAAGTGATATTTATCTTGATGCTTCTTTATGGAAATATGTATTTTCTACATAATTCTCACAAACATGGAAGCAAGGAACTATTCTAGGGATGTTTTTATGAATCTCTAAATTATCCATTAAAAAGGGGAAAATCACTCACATACTTTTGTTTGGGTCCTTATTTTTATCAATTGATAAAAAAATGGGTTTTGCTCAATTTATGCTCCTACTTTTGCTAAAGAATGGTATGCTCTTTGTAAGGAAGATAAGGTAGAAAAACAACTTTCTACAGTAATTTTAAGGAATGTTATGCAAAAAATTATCAGATCTTTACAACAATTACAAAACTATACATAATAGAAAACCCCCCACTCTAAAATCTACCCAATATATAATTTAGAAATCAACAAGAGTATAATATACTTGCAGAGCAATCTCTCTCAATAGTATCACCAACTAGATTCCTGGAGGCAACTCAACATCTATAAGAATCTCACACACAAACTCCATCTCATTCACTTAATATATAAAAAGATACAATACAAGAAATCATCAAATGTTTACAAAACCATGAGCTAAAAGCACCCAAAAAGTAGTGCCCAACTTATATACAATCAAAGATTCCCTATGACATGTCTAAACACACACCAACATGTCTAACTCCTCCTTACAACTCTTTTATGTGTCCAAAACATTCATATACCCAAATTCGAGAGATCCAACATTAAGAAGCCATAACTTTTGATCTGGGAGTCTAACTGAGGAACTATTGGAAAGTTGGTGAAGTGCTCTATCCGGAACTATAACTCGTTCTGCCAATCAGGCCTAAAAATGACCTCTAAGGGCCTCAAAATTGACTTTGAAACTAAAAAATAGAAACTTTAATATCTTTAAATCCAGCCATGATCTTGGAATGAACTTAACCACCATGTTTATTTAGCCATTTCATAGCTTTGAAAAAAAAATTGTACCAATTCGTGTTCAAATGTAAATTTACTATAAAGAGTAAACTTTTGTAGTTGCAAGGTTGAGACACATTTTTCCTAACACTCTTTAGGATTGGATGTCTAAATTTTTTCATAATGTAGAATAATGAAAGATAATAGGAATTATCAACCTATTATAATGTATTTTATTAGTGTATATTAGATCAGTGAACTTCTTGCTCACTCTTTCTAGAATTTTTTCCCTTTTAGAACTTCTCCTAGGTAGCCTCTTGCATTTTCAATCATTGTCATGTGTTTCCATATGTTTCCACTTTCATTTTATATCTTTTCCTATGTTGTTGATACTAAACATTGAAGTATGGCTACTTTTAGTGATAGATAGACCCATAAGTAATTAACTCAAGATATTTTGAAGCGATAAAAGAAGTAGAACTTTTGTGATGTGCAATGTATGGAATACCCATCATGTTTATAATTCATCAAAGGTGATGATTAGAGTCATGAAACTAATATTTTTTTTGGAAATGATTAGTGCATGAGAGGTTCATTTGAGTGTTGTAATTTAGAGGTTTTGGCATTAGGATTAATGTTAAAAAGAGTTTGCTTGTTAGAATGTTGAGTTTTTTCTTGCTCATATGTTTTTTATCCTCGATTTATGAATCTTTTTAGTTCAAAATTGGAACCAAAAGGATACGATCATATAAACACTTGCATTTCTCTAAAATTTGTGGTTGAGTGGCCTTAGTTTTAGTGCCACCAAAAAAAGTGATTTCCATCACATTTTTAATATGCCTCATTAATTAGCATTGTAGAGTTGAATTATAAAGAAAGTAGAGATGTAATTTTATCCAAAAAATATTGTTCTATGTTGATATTAATATTAAGGTATAACACAAACTTTGATAACTCATAACCCAAATAAGAAGAGTTTCATATCTCTAACATAAAATAATACAAACAACACATTTTAGTCTAAAGTACTAGACAAAAAACATAATGAATCTAAAAAATAAAATACTCTGTAAAAGAAATTTGAAACACTACCAACATAAGCATTTACTGAGAAAACTAAGTTGAGGACCATGAATAAAAGAAATTGGATTACATGACCTCTATTTATCACTCATTGAGTGATTCATTAGAACACTCCAAGCTTGCATAATGCAAGAAATGACAAGGTCATAATTCCCATCAATAATATGAATGAGAAGATTTTTTTTTATACTACTTGTTTTTAACATCCTTTAAATAAACATTTATAAATTATTGTATAGGATCGAATTTGCACCCCTCACACAAATTCCCCTTTCGTACACCCTCACCTTAGAAAATTAAATCCGAAGGCGAAATTCCACATCACCCAATTGCCTTCCTTCAACTTGGCATTTGTTTGTTGTGTTGGTGGGAGAAAATTTGTTGAGGACGCGCACGTGGAGCTTAGACGTCCATGTGGCGTGCTGTCGTCTCTAACAAATTCTTGAATTTGAAGTTGGAAGAGGCGTTACACTCTCAATTGGGGACAAATTGTAACGTCCCTCTTTGACCAACTGACCCAAAATGCCTTATTCTTGCTCATTCTTCCTTCAAATTGATCTATTCTTCATTCAACTTAAGCTTCTTTTTACTCCCTAGCAATTAATTTGAGCTCTACCAACATTCTCTTGCAATTCTCAAGCACTTATAGCACTTCAACACTCCATTGCAATGGCAGCACTCCATCAAATCCACATAGCAATTGTGAAGCAAGCCATAGTAGTGTGGGCTTGGAGTCTTGCGAGACCTTCTTCCATCTCAGTCGAGGTTGTGGTGACCTTGCCAAGTCCGCATTCTCCTCCATTAGCTAGTGAGATTTTGGGTGGAGGTGTTAATGTTTCACTCCTCTCCTTTGTGATTTGGTTGAGTAGCACTTTACTGTTTTGTAGTGTTTATTACAACTTATACTTTCTTTACTTTTTTATCGAGCATATTTCTACTTCATTTCTATCTAGTTGTCCATGGAGGTGGGAACACCAAAATGGGGGTCTGAATGAGGCATACCCCTATACAGCCCCAACCATTTTCCCCTCTTTCTTGTGGGGTAAGTGCACCAATCTATGACACAATTTTGGCTCTTAAGATGCCACTTTTCTTTTTTTACTGAAATCAACAAAATTTGATTTGCACGAGAAAATGAAGATAGTTATGTTCAAAATTTCAAGATGCGGCAAGAACAAAAGTTGAAATGCTCTGAGTCTAGTTTCTAAGCTACTATTTTTTTTGAATTAATGAAGATTAAGGGTCTCAAAAAGGGGGCAAAATAGGTCCTATTTTTATTAAAAAAAAATAGCATAGCGCCTGAGGGCTCCCCTCTTTTTGGTTAACTTTTTTTTAGAATTCAAAAAATCTCAATAGTGAGAAATTAGCTCACACCATGTAGTTTATCCTCATTCTTTTGGATAATTTTTTTAATGAATATATAATATTTTATGAATTTTCAAAGTAGACATATCCTAAAAAGCTAAAATTTGAGTGTGCTCGCCTCCAAATTTTTTGCAAACTAATCAAAAATTGATTTTTTTTTTCATCATGTGTAGAATGGAGTCTAGTTTCAAAAAATGTAATTTGTTTCACATTCTGATGAACGTGTAAAAATCTATCCTAAACCTAGCACATGTTGGTTTTTGACCAAAAACGAAGGCATTTATAATAGAAGCCATGGATCAAATACTTAACTAAATCAAAATGAAAAATAATTATATATTTAGATAGCTAAGAGAGAGGTTAACGTTATCACGATTTTTTTATAAACTTGCATTGAAAGACATGCAAATGAGACGGAGAGCACGAATGGAAATATGAGAAAATTTGGTAAATCCTATTAATTAACACGTCCAAAGCAGAGCGCCAAATGGCCTGCTTTGCACAGAATTAGAATTTCCCCTCTTTGGTGAACAACTTTGATAATGCTTAGAGTGCACAGTTTATGATCATAGATGGATAGTCGAGGTTTTACCTTTCATACCTTCTCTAACTCGTTACTGTAACTGGATAAATCTTTATCCCTCTGAAGTCTCTATCTCTCAGGTCTCACTCCCTCCCATGCGACCTAGACTACTCTCTCAATCCAATCCCCTCTATCAGGTCTCTTTCCCTCCCACATAGGTACCTAAATAAATCTATCTCACTCCAAGCCCCTTTCTCACTCTCCACCTCTCTCTCTCTCCCTCTTTGGTCTGTTAATCTCTCTCACTCCATCTCCCTCTCTTAGGTTGTTATCTTTCTCTCTTTGTATCTCTCTCTCAATTCTCTCCCTCTCTTAGGTCTTTCACTCATTCACTCCCTCTATCTCTCTCCCATTCCCTCTCTCTCACTCACTCTATCTCTCTCCCTCTCTCTCTCACTCTATCTCTGGTATCTCCATCCCCCATCTCTCTCACACACACACACATACTCCCTCTCTCTCTCCCACTCCCTCTCTCTCCCACTTTGTCTCTCTCCCTCTCTCTCCCACTCTTTCTCTCTCCCTCTCTCTCAGGTCTCTCCCTCCCACCCCCTCTCCCTCTCTCTCTCTCCCAAGTATCTTCGTCCTACCCCCTCTCCCTCTCTCTCTTTGTCTTGAGTCTCCCCCTCCAACCCCCTCTCCCTCTCACAGTCACTCCCTTTATCTCTCTTCCACTCTCTCACTATATCACTCCCTCTATTTGTCTTCATCTACCTCTCCATCTCTCTCAAGTATCTCCCTCCCACCACCTCTCCCTCTCTCTCAAGTCCCTCCCTCTCTCATGCCCTCTATCTCTCTCCCACTCTCTCTCCCTCTCTCTCTCTCAAGTCTCTCCCTCCCACCCACTCTCCCTCCCTCTTTGTCTCTCAAGTCTCTCCCTTCTACCCCTCTCCCTCTTTCAAGCCTCTCTTTGTCTCTCTCACTCACTCCCTCTATCTCTCTCCCACATCCTCTCTCTCTCTCTCTCACTCCCTCTATCTCTCTCCCTCTCTCTCTCTCTCCCTCTCTTAGATATCTCACCCCAACCCCCTCCCACTCTCTCTCTCCCCCTTTATCTCATGTATCTCCCCCCACCTCCTCCATCTCTCTTGAATCCCTCTATCCTGAGTACTCCCTCTCCCCCAAGTAGTTCCTTTCCCTCCCACCCCATCTCCATATCTCAAGTCTCTCTCTCTCACTCCTTGTATCTCTCCCATCCCTCTATCTCTCACTCCCTCTCTCTGAATCTCTTAGGTATCTCCTTCCCACCCCCTCTCTCTTGCTTTGTCTCCCTCTCCTTCTCTCTCGAGTGTCAACATACAACCCTCTCTCCCTCTCCCTCTCTCTTAGGTTTTTCCCTCCCACCCCTCTCCCTCCCTCTCTCTCACTTTCTCTCTGTCTTTATGTCTCTCCCTCTCTCTCTCCCACTCCCTCTCTCTCTCTCACTCCCTCTATCTCTCTCCCACTTTGTCTCTCTCCCCCTCTCTCTCTCACTCCATCTATCTCTCTCCCACTTTTTCTCTCTCCCTCTCTCAGGTCTCTCCTTCCCACCCTATCTCCCTCTTTCTCTCTCTCTTTATCAAGTCTCCCCTCCTACACCCTCTCCCTTTCACAGTGACTCCCTCTATCTCTCTTCCACTCCCTCCCTCTCTTTGTCCCTATTTCTCTGTCCCTATTTCTCTGTCCCTATCCCTATCCCTCTCTCTCAGGTATGTCCCTCCCACCACCTCTCCCTCTCTCTCTCTCTCTCTCTCAAGTAGAGGGTTTAGGGATTAAGGGTTAAGGGTTGAGGGTTGAGGGTTGAAGGATTAAGAGGGTATAGGGGTTGACAGATTAGTGTTTAAGGGTTGAGGGTTGAGGGATTAAGAGGGAATGGGGATTGAGGGATTAGGGTTTAAGGGTTGAGGGTTGAGGGTTGAGGGATTAAGAGTATAGGGGTTGAGGATTAGGGGGGTTGAGGGTTGGGAATTAAGAGGGTATGGGGTTGAGGATTAGGGTTTAAGGGTTGAGGGTTGAGGGATTAATATGGTATAGGGGTTGAGGGATTAGGGTTTAAGGGTTGAGGGTTGAGGGATTAAGAGGGTATAGGGGTTGAGGGATCAGGGTTTAAGGGTTTAGGATTGAGGTTTGAGTGATTAAGAAGGTATGGGGGTTGAGGGATTAGGGTTTAAGGGTTGAGGGTTGAGGGATTAAGAGGGTATAGGGGTTGAGGGATTAGGGTTTAAGGGTTGAGGGTTGAGGGATTAAGAGGGTATAGGGGTTGAGGCATTAGGGTTTAAGGATTAAGGGTTGAGGGTTGAGAGGGTATAGGGGTTGAGGTATTAGGGTTTAAGGGTTGAGGGATTAAGATTGTTGAGGGGTTGAGGGATTAGGGTTTAAGGGTTGAGTGTTGAGGGGTTGAGGGATTAGGATTTAAGGGTTGAGGGTTGAGGGTTGAGGGCTGAGGGCTGAGGGTGGAGGGATTAAGAGGGTTGAGGGGTTGAGGGATTAGGGTTTAAGGGTTTAGGGTTGAGGGATTAAGAGGGTATGGGGGTTTATGGATTAAGGTTTAAGGGTTAAGGGTTGAGGGTTGAGGGGTTGAGGGATTAAGAGGGTATAAGGGTTGAGGGATTAGGATTTAAGGGTTGAGGGTTGAGGGATTAAGAGGGTATAGGGGCTGAGGGATAAGGGTTTAAGGGTTGAGGGTTGAGGGATTAAGAGAGTATGGGGGTTGATGGATTAGGATTTAAGGGTTGATGGATTAAGAGGGATTAGGGTTTAAGGGTTGAGGGATTAAGAGGGTATGGGGGTTGATGGATTAGGTTTTAAGGGTTAAGGGTTGAGGGTTGAGGGATTAAGAGGGTATAGGGTTGAGGGATTAGGGTTTAAGGGTTGATGGTTGAGGGATTAAAAGGGTATGGGGGTTAATGGATTAGGGTTTAAGGGTTAAGGGTTGAGGGTTGAGGGATTAAGAGGGTATGGAGGTTGAGGGATTAAGGATTAAGGGTTGAGGGTTGAGGTATTAAGAGGGTATGGGGGTTGATGGATTAGGGTTTAAGGGTTTAGGGTTGAGGGATTAAGAGGGTATAGGGGTTGAGGGATTAGGGTTTAAGGGTTAATGGTTGAGGGTTGAGGGTTGAGGGATTAAGAGGGTATAGGGGTTGAGGGATTAGGGTTTAAGTGTTGAGGGTTGAGATTTGAGGGATTAAGATGGTATAGGGGTTGAGGGATTAGGGTTTAAGGGTTGACAGTTGAGGGTTGAGGGATTAAGAGGGTATAGGGGTTGAGGGATAACTGAATAAATTATTTCCCTCTCAAGTTTGTCTCTCTTGGGTCTCACTCCCTCCCATGCTACCTACACTAATCAGTGTCACTCCAATGCCCTCTCTCACAATCCCTCTCTGTCAGGCTTCACTTACCTCCCACCCTACTTTCTTAGGTCTCTCCTTCCCACCCACTCTCTCACACTTTGACTCCCTCTCCTTCTCTCAAGTGTCTCCCTCCCATCCTCTCTACCTCTCTCTCTCTCTTAGGTTTCTCCCTCCCACACCCTCTCACTCTCTCTCTCTCTATCAAGTCTCTCCCTCCTACCCCCTCTCTCTCTCTCCCACTCCCTCTCTCTCTCACTCCCTCTATCTATCTCCCACTCTTTCTCTCTCCCTCTCTCTCTCAAGTCTCTCCTTTTCAAAACAACATATTTAGTGAGCACCAAATGTGTTTTACCCTGAAACGGTAAAATAAGGCTTGACCCCATGATTCGGGCCCACATTCTCGTGTATTTATCTGGTTCAACACTTTATCTGAGTCAGAAACACCTTTTTTTATGTAGTTGACTTCATATTGTACCAATCTATGCTTGATCCATCACCTCTTTACCACCAATATGCGTGGTAGACAACGTAGAAGAAGACATTTTGAAGTTTCTACATCATTTTACATTATCTAAGGTAATATATTCATTTTGGTAAACTAAAATGTTTATATTTAGTATATTTGTTTGTTTTTGACAATATAAAATAAATTTCCTTAATGATTTTATTAATCATAACAATTGGACATAGAATTCAACATTGAATTAGATGGGATTTGCATAAAAATTTCAATTTTTATGAGTTTGAAGAACAAAAAAATTAAAAACATGACATTTACTTAACATAAATTTACTTATGAATTCTAATTGCATTGCTTATAGTAGTCCATTTCTAGCATGGCTAGTGGAATTCACTGTATTTCATTCTTTTTTCAACTAATTTGGAAAACTTTTATTTTCATCTAATTTGGAAAACCTAATAGCTTTCATCAATGTTAATGCAAGTGTCTATTAATTTTTTTGTTCCATAAAAAAATCATCTTCATCATATGTGCTTAGATAAATTCAAGTGAGTTGGCATAGTTGTTAATGCAAGTTTCCATTCATTCATACCATTTACCTTTCTAATAAATTAAAAAATGGGAAATTTTGTGCAATTGAGAATGCTTATTGTCTTTCTCAGTTACCTCATTGCCAAAGAAATAGTGAATAATTATAAGATATAGCATCACAAACCCTTCTTTGAATTCATATTCTTCATGACTTCGTTGACAATCAATTCTTATTTTTTTTAGAAAAATAACACAAGTCTCTAGTTTTCATTTAGGTGGCAACAACTTATACCCTAGGTCAATGATGCAGAGTAGGGAGACAAAACCTTCAACAATCATTTAATTAGATCAATTTCAAACAATCTTGAATCTCAAAAACCTCAATTCAATGTTGAACTAACCAATTCACATCTAAAACAAAACAAAGATCATCCATAAATAACAATCTATGCTTTTCAAGATGACTGCCATTCTAAACCTCTAGAAGATTTTAGCAAAACCCACCATATGTCAGTCTATTGCTCAAAATATTGTATTCATACAACAGTCACTCCTAACAGAATGAAATAAACTCAATATTACTAGAAACTCTAATCCATGAATTGTTCATCATAACCTCTATAAATTTCAAGTTCAATAATGCTAGTCAAAAGGTCCACAACTTCAAAATCAATGTTCCAGGCCTCTGGTGCAAGAGCACCTTGTAAGATCAATTTTGTCAAAAATGTCATTTGTAGTGAGCATGGTCAAATGCTATGATTTTAGTTAATTTTGAGTATATTGTGATCAGTAAGGTCAATTAGACCATTTTATTATGTATTTGGAGCTAAGGGAGTTCAGTTGTGGTATAGCTTGCAATTTGGCTAAATGTGGTTAGAAAAGTTGCTAAAAGATGCAAAATTTGCAAAGTTCGAGGGAGTTGGAATAAAATAAAAATATGTTTAATAACCTTCAATTCCTCGAAGGAGAGGTTGTTGGTTGATTTGTACCCCATTTTTTTATCAAGAAGAACGTTATTTTCTAGAAATTTACTGGTTTCTCACTTTTCTTGTTGTTGTACGGCCTGTATGAACTCTAAGATGATATGAAACTGATTAGATGTTGTAGATTAATGAATTATCTTTCATTTTCATCTATTTAGAGTTTCTAACTCTTTTTATAGCGAAATTTATAATGTTTTTACTGTTGCTACCTACTTTCACAGTGTTCTTGGATTGAGGGGTTTCATTATGTAATTCGACCCATTACACTTTTTCTACCTACTCTAGCTTGTGGAATGGGTCCTCTAACTTTTAAAATACATTCCTAACCTATTTAGAATATTGTGGGGTCAAGGTTGGGTGTTTGGGATGATGTTCTAGGATTGTAGGAGGGTCTTTTCATGGTGAAAATTAGGGCTTCAAGTGGTGTTTTGAAAAAATATGGGAAGGAATGTCCATGTAATGTATTATTAACCATGTGTAGGGTCTAGTAAGTGTGTTTGGTGCTTTTTATGGGTTTGGCAGGTCTGAGATATAGGAGTTTCATTAAAACCCCAAGTATTTTGCTTGAAATTGAGGATTTGGTGTATTAGGGGTCTAGAGGTCTTGGACCTGGAAACAAATCAAGAAATTGGAGGTTTTGACACATAAAATACTTTTGTTTGAGAATTTTGAGTGAATATATAGTGTTTAAAAGGTACTCTCTTTGTAAATTAGGCCAATTGAATAGCCTTTTCCAAGGTGGGTCTATTGGAAGTCAATGTTGGTCCAAAGGAGTTGGTGTTGGGGTTTACCTATGTTTTATAAATTGCAAATGGGTATCTTAATCATCCCTAATTTTGTCAAGTGTTTTGGAAAATATTGGTGAAAAGGCCCCTGAACCGGGTTACCTATGCTACAAGGGAAAGCTTTGTAGAAGTTGGGTTTTTCAGTTGAACATCTGATTTTGCTTTGAAATCTGATTGATTCTCATTGATTTTCTGTATCGAATGGTTTCCACCATTCTCTGCATCAAAAATGGTGTTTCTTGGTAAGTTAAGTGATCAAGTTGCATGTAAGTCTATTAAGAGCCTTCCAGGGATAACTTTAAGAAACCCCCCCCTCAGCGAAGGTGTAAAATCTTGGTGAATCTTTCCTTTTATTTGAAAAAAATATTAATTTTCCTGGCGAATCTTATGCACAGTATTAAAAAAATTGTAAGATCCTGGCGAATCTTAATGAATAATTGGTAAAAATAATAATCATAGTGGTGAATCCTAGTGAATCTTGGCGCGCTCCTATCACAATACAGGCGGGGTCGAGGGCCAGATCTTCCCCCATTCCTAACAAAATTCAATACCATCGGCCTAACAATGCTTCATCAATAGAACCCCCATCACAATCCTATCGATGGCCTGAGGAAAATGGCTCGCAACCTAGTATTGGCGTAACAATGGTGCATCGGGGAAACATTATCTGGCATCCCACTCATAGAACGAAGGACGACTGCAAGTTCATTCCGTACCCTAATACACATGTGCCTTTTTAAAGGCTTGTTGAGGCCCAAAATTTGTTTTGGGCCACACGATTAGATTTAATCATGTGACCCAAAACAAATTTCGGGCCTCAACAAGCCTTTTAAAAGGCACATGTGTATTAGGGCCCGAAATCAACCTACAACCATTCTATTAAAAAACTAATCTATGGCAATAGATAAAAGAAAATATTCCTCAAATTAAATAGTAATTTATTATTAGTGGCGATATTGCCCCAAAATTAATCGGAGGAATATAATATTACTGGCGAATATAATTAAAAAATTTAGTTACTGTATAAAATATTGGTGAATCATTTTTGACGACGCATCGTTTACATGGCAAATTAATCGAGACAAAAATATTTTTTTGTAAAAACCTAGCGATTTAGTCTTCGTTTCAGCTTGTACTATTAGCCATTTTTGGAGCTCCTGATTTCTATTATTAGCCAATTGGTGAATATTCACCACTAAAGTTTTCCCTGGAGCCTTCCTCTATTAAGAGTGATAAAATGCTTTGGTGTGTTTCATATTTAATGCAATGTAATCAGCGATATCAATATTTTTGTAAAATTCATTACTTACTTTTGTTCTATGTGTGTTTGTGAACATGTAGCATTCAAGGTCATGTAGAGGAAATGATTGAAGCCTCTAACACTAGAAGAACGTGAAACTAAAAAATTCAAGGAGAAGAGAATCAAAAAATGTAGCTCGTGAAGCAAAGGAATTGCAGCCCATACAGCCACAAACTCCCATGCAATCTAAGAGAGATGTCAAATTGGAAAAAAAAGGGCACGAATGAGGAAATTTTGTGGAAGGATAGGAATGGATACAAAAGTTGGGGGCACATCATCAACCATAGGTGAAGCTCAATGCACATCTCTAGTTGAAGACACATTGACAACAACATGTGGTTTTCCAGGTACATCAGAAATCACATCTCCAATTGAAGACACACCATAAAAAACATTGCGTTTTGAAAGTACATCAGCAAACACATCTCTATTTGAAGGCACTCAACAAATGACATCTCAATTTTAAGGTACAACATCATTTACATGTCAATCTCAAGGTATGTCATCAATTGCACCTCCAATTGAAGGTACACGATCTATCCCCAATGTTGTTGACCTTCCCAATATTGACACAAATTTACATTTGAGAACTCCTTGTAGAGTTTTGCATAGAAAACCTACATTTTTTATTGATATCGATTCCAATGTTTTGAAATGGATTCCTAATAATATTCCAAAACATACATGTCAAAGATATGCACAAAGGATATGGAGTTTGTTTTTTGCGAAGCTAAGTGATGGTGGAAGATGCCAACTATTTTTTGAAATGATGAGGCAACTCAAATTTAAGCCCACCATGAAGGCTCTTGGGCTAAGAGTTTTGAAAGACTCAAGTGAAAATTCCATTGTAAAGAACTTGATGAGTGCATACGAGAGCGTGGGTTCCACCTCACACACGAAGGATAGTTATGCCACACAACGTGTGATGACAACAACACTATTAAGCAGTCAAACAAGGAACAAGGTGAACCTTACAAAGGAAAGAAAGTCTTTGAAAATAAGTAGATCATATCTAATGAGAGCCAAAGGAAGGCATGAAAGAGTGGAGGATCCAAATAGTAATGAGTTATGGGCATTTTCGGGTAGATTGCCACGAAAAGACACTAGAATTGCTCAAGGCTTGAGATCTTTAATTGTGAATTATTGGAAGGATAAAACACAGACCTATCCTAATCAAAGAGATGTTGTAAGAAGGATAATTGGTAGTAAAAACTGTGAGCCACATCCAATGCATTATTTGGATACCACTCAAACCCAAATTTTTGTTGATTTTGTATAGAAGTTTCCTGAAATTAAAATATATCAAAGGTATTTTGAAATGCTAAAGCCTTTTTATGTCAAAATAAATCACACACGCACTACTTGTTGTTGTAGGGTTCATATTGAGTTTTCTAACCATTATGATGTTTATCGACGTATATGTGTAGATATGCATACTGAAAATTTTTGCATGAATGTAACATAATGCCTCCACCTAAATTGTTAAGGAAATTTTTGTCGTCCATTTTATGTGAAAGAGAGGATGGTCAATTTTTTTACAAAAAATCATGTTTGGATGGCACATGTGATCATTGTGGTGGCATGAAACATTTGCCAATTTTCTAACACATGGCTAGTACACAGACAATTGGAGACAAAATTGTGGAATTTGGCAAATATAAGATAGTGGCATACAGTCTAAAAGATGGGAAAGAAGCAAAGAAGTGTGAATTGGTCAGTGATAAGATTCCAGTGTATCAGTTTATGGGAATTTTTCATGATCAGGTGGTCTATGATTATGCAAGGCATACACACAGAGCACAATAGTTGGAATCATAGTTCAAGTTATGCAAGGACACATTTCCACTTCATCGTGTCATTTCAGTTGTTAACTTCACTGAGAACTACACACTACAACCACAGAACAAGGTGCAATCACAATACTACAAATCTGTGCAGGTTGCTATATTTCTACATATAACATTCATTCATGCAAATGATAGTACAAAGGAAAATAGGAAAGTATTGAGGGAGTATCACTTTTACATCAGTGATGATCGCACACATTCTGTGGAGTTTGTTCAAGGTTGCTTTCATATGTTCTATGTTGATTTGGCTAGCAGGGGCATATCATTTAGTCAACATATCATATGGTCAGATAATTGTACATCACAATTCAAGAACGCTAGAATTTTTTACTGGTTGAGCAAGATGCATAGGATTAGTGGTGTTCAACATATGTGGAACTTCTCAGAGGTTGGGCATGGAAAGGGGGAGCATGATGGAGTAGGTGCATGTATCAAAAGAGCCCTAGCATGAGAAGAGTTAAAGTACACAAACAATGTAAATTTGCAGATGCAAGATCAATTATCCAATGGTGCAATGGGTCCAGGTAGTGAAGCTAATTCTTTAGTTCATAGATATTTTCATTTAGTAGATGATACTAACATTGCAAAATATGAGGATTGTTGTACACTAACAGGATCGAGCGAGCTAAACTCTTTTAGAAGCTCTAATGCAGGTACATGGACTATCCATACAAGGAAGATGGCATGAATTTGCTATGCATGTACACTTCAATCATGAAATGATTGCGAGTCAGCAGAGTGGGTTGACAAATATTTTGTAAGAATTCTAACCCCACTTGACACTTATCAGCTCCCAACGGCTCTACAAATCACGGAGATGCAATCATCCATTGACTTTGATCATGTATCGAACCTACTACAACCAGGTAAAATATCTTACTTACAAGTTTTATTGTGTTGCTAAGTAAATAAATCTAACAAGATGAGCATATCAATGCAGGGAACATTTATGTGGTGATTGTAGATGAAGACAATGAAGAGGGTACAAATTATTACATGTGTCATTATATCGAGGCCAAAAAGAAATTGGAGTTCCCAGTTATAGATGAAGAGAACATAGAATATCCTATAGGTTCGGTGGTTGTTACTGGAACATGGCTTCAAAGGTATCCAGTTAAGAATGTTGCAGTTTGGTTGTTTGAGTACTTTGACACGCATCGAAAAATTCTTCACTATTTGAACCTTGTCATCACCACCAAGATTCATTTGATCAAATATAAGGGCAGACCTACAAACAATAATTTGTGGAAAGTGTGTGAGTTTGACCACGAGGCAATACTCGACACAATAAAGAGTAGAGTAGACCCAGATGGTTCCCTGGATTGATTTGTAAGTATGCACATTGAATTTGTAAAGTCATGTTACTGACCACTCTTTTGGACCAAGACCTTGCAATAAGGCTTTTTCACCATTGTTGTTTGATGTCATATGCATTTACGACTGACATTGATCCTTTTCTGATTATGCCTATAGGTAATACAAAAGTTTGTCAAAGTATATAAGAAAAGAACAACATCGATTGGTGGTGCAAGTGTTTAGTGGTATGAGAAACATCAGTTGCTGGTGCATTTTCTGGTTGTCAATCTTCTCTTTCTTTTCCATCTCCTAGATTTATTGGATTCTTATATGCTACATGTTTTATTTTAAGCCTCTCAATGATATATTTGAAATTTATACGTAGGTTCATCGAGAGATGATAAAGTAGCGAAGGGGCACATCACCATTGTAGGACCTTCAATCGACCTCCTTATCTAGCATGCATGAAGGTGATAGTAGGTCTTGTCAGCTGTATGATTGACATTATTTAGTTATTACTCTTTTACTGATTTTTATGTGAGTCTATGTCTAAGATTGAGAGGCTTTTGCAGGTTTTTTGTGGACCAAATTCATTTGATACTACACAACCACATCTAGAGGCTACTACCCATGTGTTTCATAGGGAGCAGGGGATGTACATGTTTTGAACCATTATGGAATGCAAATAGCTGGGCCAAATGAGGTGGAATGGAAAAATGAAACTGGGCAGCAACTCCTTTTGTTTCTTCTCAAGTACAATATATTTCATGATCTATGTTGGAAATGGGAGGATTATTTTCCTACATGTATTGCTACAAGTATTGACAAATGGGAAGATTTTCAAGATGTTCTTCCATCACTATTGTAATATTTGTCATTGACTTAGTGTATTTTTTAGTAAGAATGAAATAATGTTTAATATAATTGTAGAAAGGAATATTAGTAAGTCTTTTGAAAATTATGCAATGAGGAAGTTGCAAAATATTTTAAAATATGATACAATGAAATATAAATTTTCAGTCCATGTCAAAATGGGTGAAAGCAAGCTTTTTATTGTTTTTGAGCCTAAGGTCTTAGGAGGAGTTGAATAAGTGATGCAGACCCAGGGTGGAAATCAAATTAAAATGAAAAATACAAGATTATCAACCCAAAATCCAAATCAAATTCAAAATAACTTCACAAATCCACTTGTCAGGTGCACTCTTTCTACAAGTAATGCTAAACAACTTCAAAAGACTTTTCACCGAACTTTCCCAAAAGATTTGTCAATTAAATGATGGATTTAGACACCCATTAGGGACTAACACAACATAATTCAAGGTCAAGTATAACTCCTTTGGACCAGTTTAGACTTCCAATACACTCACCATGGGAAAATCAAGGAAAAGAGGTCAATTTAACAAAGGAAGTACCCTTCAAACTTATCCAATCACCTTGAAACCTTGGGGAAGAAAATTAAATGGCCCAAAATCACATAATCCAGCACTAGTTTGCACCTGTCCGATCATAAACACTCCCAACTCAAAAAAACCTCCTTTTCTAATGCAAAAACAAGGGTTTTGTCAAAATCTTCATTCCCAATCTTCAATAAACAAATAAATTGTCCAAACACCTTTAATAGGGTCTTCCTTGACATTTTAAATTCTTACAAACTCAAATTCATCAATATTTCATTGAAAATAACTTCAAAACCGTCACTTTTCAAGGGAAAATTTGCATTTCCAGCCCTATGGCATCACACAATCACAAAAAAATAGATGATTGTCTAATGTGTGGAATGAGTGGGAAGCAATTCTGACATCCTTATAAATTTGGTTTGAAATTCTTTCTTTCATTTTTGTGAGTTTTGTGGCAAGATTTCTCCAAGCGGGTGTTAAACCCAGATTTTGTGTTTTGAATAAGAAATGAATTATTGAAGCCCTCCACCTACTGTTTCCTTCATGTGGCTCGGTGGAAAGGCTTTGTATAATATGTATTGAGTGTGCACGGTTCCATCCAAGGAAGGTAAAATGAATGGTGATTCTTGGAGTTGCTGTCTTGGGCATTTTATTGCCTAAATTGTATAAAAAAGGAGCTTTTTGCCTAGGGTTTGTTGAAAACAAAGGGAGTAGTGAAATATCTTTAACTTTAAAGAATATTGGGATAAAAAAAAGGTATTTGAGTTGGTGGAATGGTCAGGAAAGGTCTGCACTTTCAATAAACCTTGGGGAAAACTAGGAAAATGGAGACTTTCAATATCCTATGCACCTAGATCATATTGCCAACATGGCATAAAAATGGACAACTTGTGACATTACATCTCATTTTTGCATATTTTGCAACTTCTTCATTGCATATAATTTAAGAGTCTTCAAATTCATTTTTCGAGCCTTCAGGGCCCATCTCCCTGTCTCTGCCAGGTATAGGTGCCCTTGCACCATACACCCCCCATAGAGAAACTCTTGTCCCAAGAGTAAAAATATTGTTCTTTGTTTCCACAATGTTGCTTCATGCATATCCAAACCTGCAACTTTCCTTTTTCTTACTCCTGGATCATGTCAAAGGTTGACATCCTCCTATCCCTTACACCTACAAACAAACAATGGTTAGTAACACAGTTCCAACTTCTTCATTGCTTCATCTCCACACTTGTGTCCATCCAATTGTGCTTGTATACTTTGTCCTCTCTTCACTGTCAGTAGACCTTTGCACTTTTTTCCTCTTGCTCTCCCCTCACTGTGATCAGACCTTGTTCACTATCATTGCCTTGTATCTTTGTTTTACCAAACTCACCAAACCCTATGCTTACAAATTTCACATGCTTTTCACCATTTTTTATGCTGATAGGACACACAATGGTCCTCACAATAAGCTCATTCTGCTTTAAAAACACTCCACCTTGTTTTCCATGCTTATGCACTATCTTAACATCCTTCCCCTTGACTATATCAGACTTAGATGTGAACCCATGACTCACTCCTTGTAAGACCAAACTCCTCACTATCCTCTCACCATCCCTCTTGACCAAATTAGACCTAGGCATGAGTGCTTTCTCTGCCTTTTGTAAAGATAGACTTCCCACTGTCCTAACACCATTTGTAGGTGCCTTCCTTAGTATCACAACATCACTTATTCTTCATGGCGCCATTAATGTGTTAGCTAAAACACGAGTGCAGCAGGCTTTTCAAAATTATCACTGTCACATCAAGTAATTTATCGGAAATACAATTTCAAACCTTGGGTGATCCTTTTGTTCAAGTCTTCTCCAACGTTCATCAAACATCTGCTATGACCTCCTATATTTTCCCGCATACCTTAAGTCTCCCTGACTGTCACCCTTTTGGTCTTAAGTACATAGCCACAACTCCCACCGAAGCACCCTATTGTTGTGACATTCGCAAGTCAGGCAAATAATTTTCATCCTACTCCGAAGATGTGTATCTCGCTGAAATGTTCCCTTTGTAAATTCTGATCGCCTAGACATAATGATTATCTTGCCGATGGAACTACACTCATCATGACCTTCCTATCTCTCCCTACTGATGTTTATCTCACCGATATATTTCTTTCGTCGGAGAGACCATGAAAATTTTCTCGCCAACCAAATCCTCTCCCCCCATGTCGGCAAGACAGGTGAGTATCTCGAGTTGTCTTTGGGAACCTTACCCCGAGGACCTTTGTCTGGTCGATATATTCCTATGTACTTCGAGTGGTAAGACATCTGCTATGACCTCCTGTATTTTCCCCGACACCTTAAGTCTCCCTGACAGTCACCCTTTCGGTCTTAAGTACATAGCCACAACTCCCACCAAAGCATCCTATCGTTGTGACATTCACAAGTCAAGAAAATAATTTTCATCCTACTCCGGAGATGTGTATCTCGCCAAAATGTTCCCTTTGTAAATTCTGATCGTCGAGACATAAGGATTCTCTTGCCGATGGAACTAAACTCGTCGTGACCTTCTTATCTCTCCCCGCTAAGGTTTATCTCACCGATATATTTCTTTCATCAACGAGACCATGAACATTGTCTTTCTGACCAAATCCTCTCCCCCCATGTCAGCAAGACTGGTGAGTATCTCGGGTTGTCTTTGGGAACCTTACCCCAATGACCTTTGTCTGGTTGATATATTCCTATGTACTCTGAGTGGTAAGACATCTGCTATGACCTCCTGTAGTTTCCTTGACACCTTAAGACTCCCCGAAAATCACCCTTTTGGTCTTAAGTACATAGTCACAACTCCCACCGAAGCATCCTATCGCTATGACATTCGCAAGTCGGGCAGATAATTTGCATCCTACTCCAGAGATGTGTATCTTGCTGAAATGTTCCCTTTATAAATTATGATTGTTGAGACATAAGGATTCTCTTGCCGATGGAACTACACTCTTCGTGACCTTCCTATCTCTCCCCACTGAGGTTTATCTCACCGATATATTTATTTCATCGGCAAGACCATGAACATTGTCTCGCCGACTAAATCATCTCCCCCCATGTCGCAAAGACCGGTGAGTATCTTGGGTTGTCTTTGGGAACCTTACCCCGACGACCTTTGTTTGGCCGATATATTCCTATGTACTTCGAGCAGCAAGAAATCTGCTGTGACCTCCTATAGTTTCCCTGACACCTTAAGTATCCCCGACAGTCACCCTTTCGGTCTTAAGTATATAGCCACAACTCCCACCAAAGCATCCTATTGTTGTGACATTGGCAAGTCGGGCAGATAATTTTCATCCTACTCCGAAGATGTGTACCTCACCGAAATGTTCCCTTTGTAAATTCTGATCGCTGAGACATAAGGATTCTCTTGCCGATGGAACTACACTCATCGTGACCTTCCTATCTCTCCCCACTGAGGTTTATCTCACCGATATATTTCTTTCATCGGTGAGACCATGAACATTGTCTCGCCAACCAAACCCTCTCCCCCCATGTTGGCAAGACTAGTGAGTATCTTGGATTGTCTTTGGGAGCCTTACCTTGACGACCTTTATTTGGCCGATATATTCCTATGTACTCCGAGCGGTAAAAATCAAGTGAGATCAATATGACTTCATATTGACACGCTGATGATCATTGTCTTGTCGATGGAACTGTGAACTTGTGCTTTCTTGACATGTATCCTCATCGGTATGACATTACTAGTTTCTTGCCGATATGCTAAAAAGATGCTTGTTAGTATAAGATAATCTATGGATCAGGGAGACCTACATCATTTCATGCCGATATGATTCATATAATTAAATTCTTAGGTTTAGATAAATTTAATGGGACCATATGATAAAACGAACATTGGTGAATATGCTACGTGAAGGAGGGAATTAATGAGCATGAATGGCCAATGAATTTTTTTTAATTTTTTTTACAGTTCTAATAGTTTGATTATCATTGACCCAAGAAACTCTATAAGGTGCTTCATGAGGTAATTTTTTCAAACTCAACTTGTCTATCATTTCCCTAGACATTAGATTATCTTGAGAACCAAAATCAATGACAACTTGACACACTTTACCTTTGCTTTTGCAAGTAGTTCTGAATAGGCTCCTTCTTTGACTCAAATCTTCCTCCTTGGATGCTTGCAACACAATTCTTCTTATCATGAGTGCCTCTCCTTCTTCTGATGTAAGGTTCACTATAGGTGAATTCACACTCTCTTCATCTTCATGCACTAGTTGATTCCTCCTCTCTCCACCATAAGAGCTTGAGCCTTGTTGTTCAGGGCATTTAAAGGTTGGATGTCCAGGTTGGTTACAAGTGTAGCATCTCCCTGAAAACTGATAGGAACCTATTCCTCCACTAGATCTACCTCTTGAACCTCTCCATCCACCTCTTGAATCAGATTGTTCTTGGTCCTTCTTCTCATCTCCTTGGCCCTCATTGTTTGACTTTGAATTAGAATTGAATCCTCTTCCCCTAGAAGTGTTACCTCTTCATATTTTGCAACTTCCTCGTTGCATATAATTTAAGAATCTTCAAATTCATTTGTTGAGCCTTAAAGGCCCATCTCCCTGTCTCTGCTAGGTATAGGTTCCCTTGCACTAACCGTGGTGATTATGAAATCTCTATCTGAACCTTCACGATCATGTTGGACCCATCTACAGTAACCTCTCTCGGTTTTTTCTATCTCAGAGGCATTTTCCTGTAGTGGCAAATTTTCACTCGGGGAAAAAGTTGTCAAATGCAAGTAGTTGAAAGTTGCAAAGTGGTGCAAATTTCATTTTGTAGATCGTGTGACCAAATGAATTGTTCCAACACATCCGAATAGGTATGTTTACACTAGGCATGGTCCTCTTTCGCACCCAAACACGTGGAATCACTCTGAGCTACATTCAATCGGATCGATCCCTTAAGGGTCCAAAGTGAAAAATGGTTGTGAACTTCAACATGCTATTAATCGAACACTGTGATGCTTAGAAAATTATCATCTAATCCCATGGGATCAAGTTGGGTCCCTCTACAATAACCTCGCTCATTTTTTTCTATCTCAGAGGCATTTTTCTGTGGTGGAAAATTTTCACTCAGGGAAAAAGTTGTCAAATGCAAGTAGTTGAAAGTTGCAAAATGGTGCAACTTTCATTCTGTAGCTCGTGTGACTAAACGAACTATTCCAATGCATTTGGGTGGGTATTTTTACCCCAAGCATGGTCCTCTTTCACACCCAAACACGCAGAATCGCTTCGACCGAGCTACGCTCAACCAAATCGATCCCTTAAGGGTCCAAAGTGCAAAATGGCTGCAAACTTCAACATGCTATTACTCGGTCGCTGTGGCGCTTAGAAACTTCTCGTCTGATCCTATGGGATCAAGTTGGGCCCCTCTACAATAACCTCACTCGAGTTTTCCTATCTCAAAGGCATTTTCCTATGGTGGCAAATTTTCATTCAGGGAAAAAGTTGTCAAATGCAAGTAGTTGACAGTTGCAAAGTGGTGCAACTTTCATTCTGCAACTCGTGTGACCAAACAAACTATTCCAACACATCCGAATAGGTTTTTTTACCCTATGCATGGTCCTCTTTCACACCCAAACACGTAGAATCGCTTTGAGCTACATTCAACCAGATCAATCCCTTAAGGGTCCAAAGTGCAAAATGATTGCAAACTTCAACATGCTATTACTCAAAAATCTTGATTCTTAGAAACTTCTCATCGTATCCTACAAGATCATGTTGGACCCATCTACAGTAACCTCTCTCGGTTTTTTCTATCTTGCAGGCATTTTCTTGTGGTGGCAAATTTTCACTCGGGGAAAAAACTGTCAAATGCAAGTAGTTGAAAGTTGCAAAGTGGTGCAACTTTCGTTCTGCAGCTCGTGTGACCAAACAGACTGTTCCAACGCATTTGGCTAGGTACATTTACGCTAATAATGGTTCTCTTTCGCACTCAAACACGTGGAATTGCTCTGAGCTACGTTCAACCAGATTGATCCCTTAAGGGTCCAAAGTGCAAAATGGTTGTAAAATTCAACATGTTATTACTCAGACATCGTGATTCTTAGAAAATTCTTGTCCGATCCTACAATATCATGTTGGACCCATCTACAGTAACCTCTCTCGGTTTTTGCTATCTCAGAGGCATTTTCCTATGGTGGCGAATTTTCACTCAAGGAAAAAGTTGTCAAATGCAAGTAGTTGAAAGTTGCAAAGTGGTGCAAGTTTCGTTCTGTAGCTCATGTGACTAGATGAATTGTTCCAACGCATCCGGGCGGGTACATTTACGCTAGGCATGGTCCTCTTTCGCACCCAAACATGCAAAATCACTTCGAGCTACGTTCAACTAGATCGATCCCTTAAGGGTCCAAAGTACAAAATGGCTGCGAATTTCAGCATGCTCTTACTCGAACATCATGATGCTTATAAAATTCTCATCTGATCCTATGGAATC
Source organism: Sequoiadendron giganteum (assembly GCA_007115665.2). Lineage (NCBI taxonomy): Eukaryota > Viridiplantae > Streptophyta > Pinopsida > Cupressales > Cupressaceae > Sequoiadendron > Sequoiadendron giganteum. Next base: position 645,720,297 of record CM021103.1, on the reverse strand, counting down.
ATGTTGGGCCCCTCTACAATAACCTTGCTTGGTTTTTGCTATCTTAGAGGCATTTTCCTGTGGTGGCAAATTTTCACTTGGAGAAAAAGTTGTCAAATGCAAGTAGTTGAAAGTTGCAAAGTGGTGCAACTTTTGTTCTGCAGCTCGTGTGACAAAATGAACTGTTGCAAAGCATCTGAATAGGTACGTTTATGCTAGGCATGGTCCTCTTTCACACCCAAACACGTGGAATCGCTTTGAGCTATGTTCAACCGGATCGATCCCTTAAGGGTCCAAAGTGGAAAATGGCTGCGAACCTCAACATGCTATTACTCGGACATCGTGACACTTAGAAACTTCTCGTTTGATTGGCAAAAATTGAAAAATCGGCAAAAATTGAAAAATTGGCAAAAAAATGGTTTTAAAACCTATTAAAATACGCGAATAAAATCATGTTGATTTTCATGTGAAAAAAAACAATGAGACCATAGCTTGTTGCTTACTATTATGATTTGATAGAATGTTTCCAAGCATCCATAGCTTGTTCCAAAGCACCTATTTTAGGCTTTTAGCTATAGCAGCAAGGCAATGAACTATTTGATAAAATGCTTTTGTAGACATGTATGAAAAATGTCGTAGCATAGACAAGACAATGAACTATGTGAAAAAATTCCTCAAATAAATGTGGTGTCATGGTGATGGAATGCCATGAGAATCCATAGCCATAGGCATTCGTCATGGCATTTCCATAACCATGAGACCACATTTCTTCGAGGCATTTTTTCAAGCAGTTCACTACCTTGTTTATGCTATTGCTTACTATTATTCTTCAATAGATTTTTTCCAAGCATCCATAGCTTGTTCAAAAGCACTTGTTTTAGGATTTTAGCCATAGCAGCAAGGTAGTGAATTGTTTGACAAAATGCTTTGGTAGACATGTATGAAAAATATGGTACCATAGACAAGGCAATGAATTGTTTGAAAAAATTCCTGAAAGAAATGCGATCTCATGGTGATTATTGTCATTGCATTCCATCACCATGAGACTGCATTTATTTGAGGCATTTTTTCAAATAGTTCACTGCCTTGTCTATGGCTTGTCATGGCCTTCCATCACTATGAAACCACATTTCTTTGAGGCATTTTTTCAAACAATTAACTGCCTTGTCTATGCTATTGCTTACTATTATGCTTTGATATATTTTTTCCAAGCATCCATAGCTTGTTCGAAAGCACCTGTTTTAGGATTTTAGCCATAGCAACAAGGCAGTGAACTATTTGATGAAATGCTCTGGTATATATGTATGAAAAAAGTCCATAGACAAGGTAGTGAACTGTTTGAAAAGATGCCTCAAAGAAATGTGTTCTCATGGTGATGGAATGCCATGATAGTCCATCACTATGAGACCACATTTCTTTGAGGCATCATTTCAAACAATTCACTGCCTTGTCTATGGCTTGTCATGGCATTTCATCACCATGAGACCACTTTTCTTTGAGGCATTTTTTCAAAAATTTCAATGCCTTGTCTATGCTATTTCTTACTATTATGCTTTGATAGATTTTTTCCAAGCATCCATAGCTTGTTTGAAAGCATCTGTTTTAGGCTTTTAGCCATAGCAACAAGGCAATGAACTATTTGATAAAATGCTTTGGTAGACATATATGAAAAATGTCGTAGCATAGACAAGGGAATGAACTATTTGAAAAAATGCCTCAAAGAAATTTGGTCTCACGGTGTGATCCCTTAAAATTGTATGTCCTAATATAAGATGCTAAATAACTATTAAGGCAATAAGGAAGAATAACACAAGGATGGCACCTCAATGATTAGCCTAAGGAATGCTAAACATGAAAGCAAGATGAAATACAATAAAGAGTGATGATACCTTCATGTTGCTTCTTCCTTGGTTGGCCCTTGATCTTTGGATGTCTTGTGTGCTCCTTGGATGGCTATGGAGTTTAATGGATGCAAGATGAAAAATGTGATATGGTGTTAATGGCTAAAGGATTTGATGGATTGATGAAAAATGCTATGGATAGGCTAAAATGCTGCAAATGAAAATTTGGCAAGAGTTTGGTAGTATAAGACTTTATTTTTTAAATGAGAGGAAGGAGGGGGTATTTATAGGACATTTTGAATTCTCTAGAGAATTCAACGGTTGAGATTAATCCAACAAAGCCAAGATGAAGGGCTATGGTGAGTTGAGGACTCACAATCCTTCACATCTTGACATGTGGAATGTGAGATGGCTTAGGGTGAGATGATGTGGGAGTGAGGTGGAAGAGAGGTACATGATGTGGAGGAAGGACAAGTACCTTGTAGGTACCTTAGGGGATGAGAAGATTCCTTGGAGGAATAAAATTGAATTAAAAATTCATAATGATTGGAAGAATCTAGTGGTCTAGAAGCCTTGGGCACAAGTAAAATGACAAGTCACATTTTCTAGAACTTACATGGGGAAGAGAGGATTCCTTGGAGAAATAAAAGTGAATTAAAAATTCACATGAGGAAGAGAGAAGCCTTGGGTGAATAAAAAGGAATTAAAAATTCCTTGGGAGATGGGGAGAGTTGACCAAGGTACTGATTAGGCTTAAGTGATCAGTGCTTAAAAGATGATTAGTGGTTAAAGAGGATTACAAGCCAACTTTGAAAATTTTGGAGGATGTGACACATCCTAATCAAGGATTAGGCATGTGCACATCTCTAATGAAGAGATTAGAAGATGGATTAAGATTAAGGAAAATGATGTGACATGTGAGGGATTAAATAAATATCATATTTATTTAATTCACTTGATGAAAGGGAGAATAAAGGTTAAGGTATTTAATTATTAATTAAATACCTTAGGGATTTTAGAAGAATTAAGGGTATTAATTAAATAATAGCGATATTACTTAATTAATGTGGATAAAGAGATATTTGGATGAAAAGGGGTAAATTTGGACAAATGAAGTATCCAAATTTAGGTGTCTACACATGGAATGCCATGACAAGCTAAAAAAATTGGCAGTTGCTCCTAGTTATTAGTTATGCAATGTGTAGTAATTGCATAATTGCTTAGGTTGACTTTGTAAAAAGCTATATTGTAATTGAAATTTTGTCATCTATCAACATCTAGTTATTCGTTATGCAATGTGAAATGATGCTTTGAGTTTGAAAGATGTGCAATGCATGAATATAAACTACAAAAATCTATTTTCTACATTTCATTAGTTAAACTCTTTATTTTATTTGCTCTTTATATCTCTATGCTATGGAAATGCCTTTCGATTTCAAAAAAGATAGTTTGTATCTCATGGCAGTTGCTCCTAGTTATTAGTTATGCAATGTGAAGAAATTGCATAACTGATTAGGTTGACTTTGTACAAACTATATTTTAATTAAATTTCTAACATCTATCAACATCTACTTATTAGTTATGCAAAGTGAAGTAATGCTTTGACTTTGAAAGATGTGCAATGCAATGTAATAAACGACATGAATATAAACTACAAAAATCCATTTTTTACAATTCATTATTAAAGTATTTATTTTATTTTCTCTCTATATCTCTATATGCTATGGAAATACATTGAAATTGTATTTAAAAGGCTTAATAGGCCAGTTAGGTGGTATTTGCAAAATCAAGTTGTGAATTGATGGTAATTAAGAGAAAAATTGGCAAATTGTCATCTTAGAAGTCTAACTAAGGGTGGTTATGGTGGTTGATCAGCTCAAGGGGTAGTTAGAAGGTGGTATCAAGATATATTATTGTAAATTTGTAATACCCCGAGTTGAGGGTTGATTTTTCTCAGTTTCTAATAAGAAAATATACTTTTGAAAACATTGATCATTGGTTTTCTTTGTTTTCCTGAATTTTCTTTGCCTTGCATAGGCCTGTACAAGTCTATCATGACTTGAGTCTTTGGATACTTGATTTCGTATGTGTTTAATCTCTTTGCATCTATTCTGAAGGTTTAAATCCACCGTTGGTGTGTGTGGGATCAACAAACTTGGTTACTGCTTTGTTTTCTGTGTTAGGGGTTTTGAGGGCAACACCATGACACATTAGCCAATCCACCTACTGTTCTGACCATGTATCTCAATGGATTGGCTTGCACCATGATTAGTTTTGTGTATGAATACTTTGGAGGCTAAGAGAATGAATAAACTCAGTGGGGTGTGAAGAGCTAATGTTGTTTAGGGGTGTTTCCACCATGAAAGTAAGGAACTCAAGTAGTGAATCTAAGAAATACTGAAAGGAATGGGATTGTGAGTGTCTTTTAAATTAGGGTAGAGGTATTTTGGGATTTTTGGACCTTTGGAAGGATTGGGGGAGGTTTGGAGTTATGAGTTTCTTTAAAACCCTTGTTTTTGTGAAGGTTTATGAGGGTTTCTGAGTAGAGGAATAGAACAAGTTCTTGGGGCTCTTAAAATGGGAGAATCCCGAGTTTGGTGAGCATCCCTAAGACTATTTCAAGTTTCCTTGGTTTGGAGGTGATTTTGTGAGGGGGTTCCTTTGGAAATTAGGCCTAATTGTGAAGCCTAGAGCAAGGGAGGTGTATTGAAAGTTTATGTTGGCCCAAAAGAGTTACTATTGGTTTTGACATATGTTGTGTAACCCTAAAAAGGGTATCTTAATCCACCTTTAAATGGTCAGATGTTTTGGAAAGGTTGGGAGAAATTAGGTTTGGATCGGATTTTGAGTGCTACAAGGGTGGATTATTGGGTAAGGTGTTGAATGAAGAGTTTTGTTTGATGGGGCTTTGAGGTTGTGTAGATTGCTCAAAATAGGTTCTATTAATCTTGTTAGGAGACCCTTGAAGGTAGGTTGTTAGACTGATTGGGTTTGACCCTCCTTGCCTCTGCATCAATGAGGCACAAGTAATTGAAGCATTCCCAAGGATACAAACCACCACGAATGAAGATTATTTATACAATATGCTTTAGATGGGGTTTATTGAGAAGTCAAAAGTAATTAATTAAGAATTAGATGTAAAAAAAATCCATGCCTACAACATTCAAGCATACAAATTACACGATATGCATGATAACATCATTCAAGAATGGCAGTAGAAAAATAAGAGTTTCTTTAATCAGAAATCCGAAAGGCTATAAAATGATATATATTGATAAAATTATATAAATATATCCAAAAAAAACATATAGGCTTTGTACAAAGGATCCATATGGACATAAAATATCACGTATATATATCAATAGTACAAAACATATGTTCCAAAATGCCACATAGGCATACAACAAACAACATTGTTACATAGTCATTTCCCTCTAGGGGAAGGAAATAGATCCCGTGCTGCCTTCAAAATTTGGTTGGATGGAGTGACTGTTGCCTCTCTCATATTTAGAACACGCTCGCTACTCCTCCTCTCTTCATTTTGGACCTTCAACTGATACAATTAAAATTAAAGATGTTAAAACATAGAAATTGAATTGTGGAATGGCATCTAAAAAAATTTATAATCACTTACCGCATACATATAGTCATCATGCACATTTACAACATCACCACGTCCACAATTTGGGGTGACAACCACCTGTAGAAATCATCAAGATATAAATTAAACTACATAAAATTATCGTGAAAATTTTCTATAATAGAATATAAAAGAGCAAACATAATGTCAAATCGACTAATCTATTCCATACCTCTCTCAATGGATTTGAACTGGCTATTGCTGCAACAACTCCATGGTCCATCATGCCACAAACATCACCAAGTCTATCTCTTATCAACATCTGAAAATGAAACAATATCTCAGGTATCATGTTGATATAAGAGAACATAATGTGACACGATCAAGGAATACTTGAATGCAATGTTTGTGTTTCTCATCAATTTTTTAGATTTGTATATACGCAAAATTATGAAAACTAGCTAACATAGATTTACAACACCATTAATGAATAAAGGCTACCTGAGTGTACGCTTTTTGAGGATATGAATTGCGAGGTTTGGAGGAAGAAGGTGCACCAAGAAACTGTTTGAAATCTGAAGCATGTTATGAGACAAACATTCAAATATAGCATTCAGTTGTTCAAATGCAATAATAATATCTTTAATACTAGTTGCATACCTGTGGACTCATCGTCGAGAATGTATAAGGGTCTGTGGGAATAGAGAATCCCTCATGAACAGTGCAACCCTGAAATTTCATCATATCAAAATTCTACTAATTTAGTTATTCTTAAATTTCAAAATATATTTTATTAAACAACATTAAAATAACTTGCTAAATTTTACCTGAGTGCCAATGTCAAATATATCATTTAGAATATCATCTATGAAAGTCATCGCCTCTGCAACTGATGTAGGTTGTGTAGTTGCATCATGAGCACCCTGATAATCGTACGTGCAAACAACACCACAAGTGCCACAATGGTTTGGTGGAGCTCGAGGCCTACACATCTCCTCCACACCAGGTTGTACTAGAGGACTCGCACATTGTAAAATGGTCTGGGTGAGTGAGCCAATCGACTTCATCATGTCCACCTCAACACTATCCTTAACAATGGAAGGAAAAATGACATGCTTCACCATGGGTCTGCCCAAGGCTCTCGCTACCAACTATGGGTTATGTCGTGCAACAGGTCTATCGTGTGTGGAGCCACCACCTCTACCCTGAAAGTCTAAGATTTCAAAATAGTTTCGCATTTTATTGAGGAAAAACTTGCAATAGAGTTTCCTCAAAAAGTATTGTGGCACCTCATGGTTATTGCATGGAGGTTGGTCAAATACCATCCACCACCACTCCCAAAATTTGTTTTTAATTAACTCATGGTGGCACCAGCAGATGGGGAACCTCCTGCATGCATGGGACAAAGTTTCATTGGTTTTTGGGTCTTTAAATAGGGCACACAACTCATCTTTGCTAATTTTTAGTTTTTTGACATCTGCATATGACAAACCATTAGCATAAAATTGTCTCATCTCATGCCTCTTAGTTGACCAAAAATTCATTTGCTTGCTCATTTCTCCTACATGAGTTAAAATTGACTTTAATGATTCAACAATCCATCTCCTATAAGGGTGGGTTTCGGCATGCTCGGTTAATCTTGCAATTAACTGTTGAATGTCTCTTTTATTGTTTTCAATTTGATTTTGAATATTTTCTTGTGTTCCTTGAGGATGCCTATGAATTGATGGAGGGGTTTCAGGTTGTTCTTGTATAGGAGGCTCTTCATGAGGGGGTGATTTTGAATTCTCAATGTTTTGAGGTGGAGATTCATTCCCTGAGAATTGAAACAAAGTTTTATTATAAAAATATATTTAAATTTGCATTCCAAATCAAATTCACAATAAATAGAATAAAAATACACACCTCTTTGCAATCTCCAAGCTCTCTGATGTGTTGGCGGCATCCTCGTGGAAAATGGAAAGCTAAGGATGCAAACAATGGAAGATTTGGCGAGCGTGAGTTGTAGACTTGAAATCCTCTTCCTCAAGCCACGGGTTGAAGGCAGAATGAGGGTTTGAAACCCGATTTTTTTTTTATGTCTAAAAAGACATTTGGCGTGTGCCAAAGGTCTTATTTCGGGGTTTTTTTGATCATTTTTTTAAATTTGGCACCTAAATTGTGTCACAGATTGGTGCACTTACCCTGTGTGTAGGTGAACGTGCATTTGGAGCTAGCTAGTGAACTCGCACATTGGTGAGATCATCTTCGTCACTCTAGCCTTCATCTATCTACTTTATCATCTTTGTTTATACTTTTCGTATTTTATTGTTTTGTTTTGTTCATTTAAGAATAACTAGCTAGGTCGTTAGTTTTTTTTTTGGTAGTTTATATTGTACTTTCTATCCTTTGGTCGTACAGATGCCAACGCGCTCGAGAGACGTTTGTGCACCGCATTGTCGTCCTTAGACAGAGAGTTGTTTAAGGTACAATATTGACTTTGAAAACCAACTCACCTCGCCTGAACTTGGATTCTGGGTCTGAAGGGTGATATAAGTACTTTATAGTCCTCATCATTCTCGACCTCTATCTGAAACACCCCTTAAGAGTGAGGTAAGTTTGGGCAGCCCTCCACTCTTGACTCTCCATGACCTAGAGCCTTGACATGGTTGGTCCCCCTCTCTTACAATTACCATAGATGTGTCCCTTCCAATCAAATTAAGTCTATGATAGAGTTCCTATTGAACATCCTTTCAATAAACATCTATACATGACTATGGATGTGTCCATTGTCAAATTTCCGCTATGATGGAGTCCCTATAGAGTTGGTTTTCCCCACTTAAGGAGAGAGAGCCAAAAAAGTTGAGTTGGTGGAATGCCCCTCAAATTCATGGATGGCTTCACGAATATCCTTGACCCCTTTATCTTACAATTTGATGCATTTGATTGGTGTACATGTATACATACCAATCATAGTACAAGCAATAACAAGTTTAAACATCCCACTAATTATATGAATGGTTAGATTTATTTTTTTGCACTAATTATTTTTAACATCCTTTACATAAAGATCTAAAAGTGATCATAGATGAGTTCCTTCCAATCCATTTTTCTCTATAATATAATTATTATTAAAGATCATTTAAATAAACATATAAAATTATCATGGATCCCTTGTCACAATTTCCACCACTATCATGGAATCCCTCTAGAGCTAGTTTTCCCCCTTTAATAGGGAGTAAGCCACAAAAGTTTTGAGGTGGTGGAATGTACCTGAAATTGGTGGATACCTTTATGAATCTCCTTGATCCCATTATCTTACAGTTTGATCCATTTAATTGGTTTCCATGTATACGTACTAATGACCTTGTTTAATCATTTACACTACATGAGATGTGATAGAACACTACATGAGATGTGATAGAAATGATATAAAGTGCACCTACAATAGGGGAAAGGACCCAATAGTTGTGCACCCTAACTTTGTGCCTCTCAAAATATAACTTCTCGATGTCAGATGATTCTAAAAATTTAATACAATCTTCTTCGACTAGTTGACTACTTATAACTAAGGTTTCAAGTTGTCGTGAGAAATTTTGATATCTCTATTATGCGTAATCGTAAAAAGTATCCAAAACACCACTTTTCTAACCCCCTACCCATCGTAGTGAATTACCACCCCCGATCTTCAAATGCACTTGTGCCAATAGTTGAGCAATTTCTCATGAAAACAAATTGCCTATACACTCTAATATGAATAACTCGTAGTTATAAATTACACATCTTAATATTAATAGCTAAATACAAATAAACAACTTTTATTTATAAATTGTCTTAAAACTATAATATATTATTTTTTAATTTGTATATTTTACATTTAAATATTATTACTAAACTACGAATGAATAAATAAAGTAAACCTAACCCTATTTTTGGCATCCTAATAATTGAAGCTTACTGGTGATTCATTGTTGTCGCTGCCACATTGCTTCGACCTCCTCCGCTCCTCTTTGCTGCCTCCAAGCGCTTTGTGTCACCTATCAAGATTCACAACTACAACCATGGAAGGGATGTGTCCAGAAAGTAAGGACCCAATATTTTTTAATTGCATTATTTAGCTTTATTTTTGTTTTCTCATTGTGTTTTGGGTTGTGCAAGGCACGCCTCATCTTCTATAGGGGTTTTCAATGGATGACATCTAATCGGAGTTTGGATCTATGGAATTTGTAAGGTCTTTTATGACCTTACTGAGGATATGAACCATTTCTTTTTTGTTGCTTAAATTTCTCTATGATCTTTCTATGTAATGGATTCAATTTTTAACTTAATGGAATTTTTTGATTTTTTGTGGTCTGTCCAATTTTTTTTTGGCTTGAATTTGGTTAGGATTCAAAATATCCACAGGCATTTTACCTTTTTTTTGTATGTTTCATTTAGGTTTTTTATTGAATTGATCATCATCCTGTGATATTGTGTTATGCTGAATTTTTTAAAAAAATTGGGTAGAAAATTAAGTGATTCTTCAAAACATACTTGCAAAATCAAGAACTTTAGAGACATAAATTTAGTCCTTATAATAGAGACTTCTTCCAAATTATCCTAAAGTGTAGATCCATAAAACCTCGTCATTTTTTTGAGGGTTTCTGTGTCCATTTTTATGCAAATGTTGTTTCTATGAAATTTTATTAGGCGATTTCCATTATAGAAGCGGGCTAGGCCATGCAAGCTGAAAAAGGAGAATGCAACTCATTTCTTTCAAAACCAGCCAACTTCCAGTCAGTATCGAATTCCTTATATTCTCTAGGGGATTGATTCTACATTCAACGGAAAAAAAACAACCTGAAATTGTAAAAATCTACCAAAAACCTAAAAAACGCTTGAAAATGCTTTCCAAAAAAATTGCAACCTAGCATAATTCTGCATTCTAGAAAAGAGAACCGTAAAATCTTGAAATGAATAAAAAAACTATGAAGGTATGGTAGAGTTTTTTAAAAAAACTTGAACATTCATAAAATTAGTAGGCAAAATCCTCAATAAAAAGAGGGGCTACATACTACAAGTGTGCGGCGTTACAAACATAGAGTCACGCAGATCACAAAAAAAAACAAAAGAAATTGCGCATACTAGAGGTCGACGAAATGCAAATTATGATTTATTTTTTAATGTGGTATACAAATTCAATTAGGGTTTTACTTTTCAGCCCAAATAGCAATTGCAAATTCAAGCAGAAATAAAATGCAGGCAAAATATTCCTGGAGTGCTCACCAGCAAAGAAAAATAAAAAGAACACAATTCTAGGACTTCAAAATCTCAGAGATTCGAACTGTGGACATGTATTACATCCCATAATTCAAAACCCCAATTGGAAAGTTGAAAAAGACATGAAATAAATATTATTAAACCATGTATAGAATAAACGAATGGTTGTATAGAATAAACGAATGGTACAAGATTTTAATTTCTCAGATAACAAGTACTCACAGTGAGGCCATGGAACTATGAGATTGCTTCACCGTGGAATGCTATGATTATGTGGTAAGCGCAAAATATACTTGTTAAAAGGTTGTAGAAACTTTCACACAAATGCGATAGTCAAGTGCAACACCATATACAATGGGTTTAGCTATTACCCTTCTCTACCTAAGATAATATGGGAGTTTTAGAGTAGGGCAAGAACATGTCTTCCGCAATTTGCGGGCATAAGTTGTGCCGAATGTTTTTTGTGGTAGGGCTGAAGGAATTTATGCCCAATAGTTCATTGTCCATCATGATTTTTTTGATGAGGGGCTCTAAGATTACCCTATGGCCGAGAATTACAAACATATATCTGATGTATATGCAATAAAAAGCATATTTGAGGTAAGGATAGTGACAAAGGCTCTCAAATATAGATCAGGGGAAGCTTTAATCCTCATCAAATGTTTTCTCTCTAGTCTACGCATATATCAACTAATGATTTATCATATCCTGGCATATGTGCTCCAAGAACTTGATGAAAAAATAAGAAACTTCCTTTAGCAAGGTGGGAAACAAGAGTCAAAAAATAAATTTCATTTAGCGAGCTGGAAGAATATGATCAAGGATGTCAAGGAGATTTGGGCATTGGATTTGCATCTCTTATAAGCCCAATTGTTGTTGTGAAGACAGTTTGGGCTTTCATTACCCCTCCCCTCTACCTCTGGAAAATGATTGTCATTAGAGATAAATTATAAAGCATCCAAAGACATTAAGATTTTCTAGTGATAATTGGATTGTTGCAAGCTTCCATATGATAAGCAAATGAACAAACGGTTATTGGCATTTTACATTCTCTACAAAATTTAAACATTACAAAGTAGGTGTGCTCTGCAAAAGAAAATTACATTGTCTAGAAAATTGAAACATTACAAGATGACATGCATGTAGACATTTTACGATCTGCAAAATTGAAACAATACAAAATGATGAAACCTGTAGTCATTGCAAAGTAGTTATATTCTGCAAAAAAGGTTACAATATATGAAATTTTAAAACATTACAAAATTACCAGCTTGATACATATTGCAAGGTAGCCTTGGTTTGCAAAAAAAGGTTACATCATCTAGAAAATTATAACATTCCAAAATGACCAGCCTGTAGATATTGCAAAGAAATAGGCATGGTCTGCAAAAAAGGTTACACCATCTAGAAAATAACATTCCAAAATGACTAGCCTGTGGATATTGCAAAGTAGGCATGGTTGGTCTGAAAAAAAAGTTACATCATCTAGAAAATAACATTTGAAAATGACCAGCCTATGGATATTGCAAAGTAGGCATGGTTTGCAAAAAAAGTTACATTGTTTGAATACACGTTTTACCAAATTGAACCTAAATTATACAAAATAGGCATTACAAAATTGACTAATTCACCATAAAGCCAGGGAATGATTCTAGCTCCTCCATATTGTAGTGTTTTTTGGATTAGCTAAGTCAACATGAGGTGTAATAGGAGCAAGATGACCAAACATATGCTCTTCTAAAAGGCCAGAAAATTGAAATTGTTTAACAGGGGAATGAGGGGGGCTATGGCTAGTAGATGTTTGGAAGTTGTTAAGGGTAGCATAGGCAGGGGTAAAAATGTTATACATATCTCTCAAAGTCTGATGATGTTCAGGTAGGGGGGTTGTTGGAGTACTTTGTTGACCTGCTCTACTTGCATCTAGTGTTGGATTCTTATCTAAACTAACTTGGAAGTTAGTAAGAGCAACATATGCATGGGTTAAAATTTGGTACATATCTCTTAAATTTTGATGATGTTTAGGGAGGGAGGTTGATGGAGTACTCCTCTCCCCTAAACCGGTTGAAGGATGTCTTGAATTCCTATTCTTACCTTGCTGCCTTTGTTTCTTTTTCAACTCCCTTTCATTTTGCTTTTGTAGCCTTTCTTCCTCTCTCCTTTGTTTCATTGGTTATCTTTCAATTTTCTTCTCTTCATTCCTTTTTATTTGTTCAATTTGATGAAGCTTCTTTGCCTCCATCTGTTGTTTCTTCCTTGCTTTTTGTTGTTCAAGTTCAACTTTCCTTGCTTCTTGCCACTCCTGCAATATTATGTAATCAGTTGCAGTAAGTATTTGATATTGCCTGCCCAATCTAAGTGTATTATCATTAGAGGCAGTGGACCTCTTTCTAACTCTTTCAATAGGTAGCTTCAATTTTTTTTTTAAGGATCCTTGACTACATAAAACCTCTTCATTTTCTGCAAAAGCTTCAAATTTCATTTATGAACCTTCATTATATCCACCTTGATTGTCTTCAACTCCATTAGGTTCCAAATTTGTAGTATCCCACTCTGATGTATCTGCATAATAATGAATCACTTCAAACCTTGGTAGTGGAGGTGGAGAAGGTATGGATAATGATATTTCTTCACCTTGGAAATCAATATGTACTCCTAGCTCGTTTGCTCTTTCTTGAACCCAACTTGGTGGGTCAATCTGTGTTGGTAAGATCATGTCATATTGTGTTTGGCTGACATGAGTTGGTGAAATTATGCCTTCTTTTGGGTCTATTGTTGCTACTGATTGTTTTGTTTCCATTTGGCTGACATGAGTTGGTGAAATTATGCCTTATTTTGGGTCTATGGTTGTTGCTGATTGTTGTGTTTCCATTTGTTCCAAGCATTGTTCTACACCAGTCTCTTCATAACCAGCCAATCTTAAAATGCTTGCAATTCCTACAAGCTCATTATCATATTCTATAGTGAATGCCTCACTTGGTCTCATATCATTACATAGTGTATCTCTGTTTAGAGGACAAATTCTAGCTCTTCAAAAACCTGCAATGATGTTATTAGGAACAAGGGCATGCTTGAAAGCTTTGCTTGCAAGCTCTGCCAATTCAGTTCTCCTTATTTCTAAGTGTGGATGTTTTGCCATCCACTTGGACCTCTCAAACTTGAAATATTTCTTGAATGGAGAAAAAACACCTACATCCAAAGGTTGTAATTTATGGCTGGTATGGGCAGGCAGTGTAAGAAGATCAATACTTAAAGATTTAGCCTCTTGGATTGTAGTTAAAGCAACGTGGCTTCCGTGCTCGTCAAAAATAAGGAGATGTATGTTTGTGGGTGAAGCCCCACCTGGAACTGATCTAGCAAAATGATGCAACCAATTCAAGAATAACTCTTTGGTCATCCAAGTATGTGGTTGTGCTACCATGCAGGCTTCTGGTTCACAATTAGCAATGTAATTTTTCAGTTGTCTTTTTGCCTTAAAAAGATAGAATCCTGGAATGCTATGACCTGCTGCATTAATACAACATAATATTGTTATCCATTCTCTACTTTTAGATAAAATATGTGGCACACTTCTGCTGCCCAACTTTGCAATCACTCGCATCCCACAATTTTTGCCTGCTTGTACGCCTGTTTCATCACAATTCCATATCTTGATTGGTCCATACTGATTAGCATTATATAACTTGTCTAAGTTATCATAGAAATTTGCCACAATGCTTGGTCGTAACATAACAACTCTATCCCTATCTAAACCCTCTGTAGTTCTTATGGTCAATCCTGGATGACGTTTGCAGAAACCCACCCACCATGATCTACCTGGTAAACCATCTTTAAATGGATTTGGCCTCGTTTGACAAATATGAGCCACATGTGATTTCAACTGAATAACCTCCAATCTATGACCAAGCTGAGCCAAGTATTTGCACTAGTCAACTATTTCCATCTCTTCTTCAATTGAAAGGATTGTTGATGGTCCCTTTCTTTTTGTTGTTGTCAATCTTGACATCCAATATGTTAAACTGCTAGCAGGGATTCCCCATTTTTTTGCTGCTGCTCTTACAGAAAATAAATTTTCCTCATCATCATTGATGGCATGGTACATATCTTCTTGTGTCCACTTGCCATTATTTCTCTTAGTCTCCTGTCTATGATATTGTTGAGATTTGTCAGCAACATCCATTGTTTTTGTAACATTGTCAACAAATGGATCACCAGCTATGTTATCCTGAGGTGGGTTGGTTGAAGTGTCGCCATCATATGATTCAACCATGTGTAATTTCACTCCCCGTGGTAAATAGGTCCTTGGCCTTCTAATTGTTCTTTTACTTTTTCTCTTTCCCACTACCATAATGCCTATAGATACATATAAACCATTAAACCCTCCTAAAATTGCTAACAAGATCTAGATTTTGAGAAAAATGCCATTTAGTAATCAAAATTAGAACTAAAAATATTACTATAGATATATATAAACATACACATACACACACACACATATAAGTGTGTGTGTATGTTTATCTATATTATATATTTATATATTAATATATATAAACACACATTTATATTTGTATATGTATATGTATATGTGTGTGTATGTATATATAGAAACATAATACATATAGGTGCATGTTTATATATACAAAGGTATTTGCTACACATCAAAAGGAAATTGTTGATTTTATGTGAGACTTTGCATTGTTAGACTTCATGACATGCTCATTTCAGCTTTGATGACATTATTTCTGATATAGTTCAGCAAAATATTATTTCATGACATGCTCATTTCAGCTTTAATGACATTATTGCAGATACTCTTAAACTAAAAAGTTCAAATGATCAGAACCAAGGACTGAAAAGATGTCACAATAGATATTTCACTTGGGAATATATAGAAATAAAATGTATTCTACATGGAGGCATCTACTATTTAAATTAATATATGATCATAGCCTATAACTGTTCAGTTCTTACAACTACAGGAATGAACTGAAAAATTGCATTAAAATATATTGAAGGTAAAAACAATGAACTATAAAATTGTGTTGAAATACATAGAAGGAAAAAACAAAATACCTTGACAGAAAATAGCAGAAAATGGTTGGTTTGTGCAGTCTGATAAGAGAAGTGATTGTTGAAAACTGCAGGAATGTCTCGTCTGATATGGTGGATAGGTCTTAATTGTCTTCAATGAAAATGTAAATGGCTTTCTTGCATTGTATGTTATTCTTATAGTTTTCTTCCCTCCATATTTTTATCCCTCCAGATTTTTAAAAATTGTTTGATCCATGGATTTGAAATCATGCATTTTAATTGGATAAATAGGTGATGGGGTGGATTGATGGAGGCAATTTTAAATCTTTGCATTTTGATTGCTTGATTTCATTCAAATGGTGAGCCTCAAATATGTGTGTTTCCTATTTGTAGGTACAAGAAATTGGGCGGCTGAAGTCTGTAGGCTAGGAATGTACACCTTAGAATTTACGAGGGATGGGATGAATGGCATAAAATAATGTATTTTATTGATGCCATGTTGGGATCCGAAAGTTGAACAATTTAGCTTATTGATTGTACATCAACATGTAACGGTTTGACTATTTGGTCCATGTGTTTGAACCAATATATTGTAAAATTATACATATTGAAATATAATAATTTATATGAGTTCTCTTACATTTTCAGAAGTAATTTGAAGTTGTTTTGGAAATCATTTTATTTGGTTCCATATTCAATATGTAATTAATGAGATTGATTTTTTATTTTAATATTTCCCTAATTATTAGTTGTTCAAATATTAATAATTCAATGATATATACAAAATAGATTTAGAATGATTATATTATATTTCAGTTGCTAACACACAGATGTATAAAACTTGATATTTTAATGTTCAAGTATTAGTCTATACATGTTCTGTTAATGGACAAAAATATCACAAGAACATTCACAACTATTGGATCATGCTGAGGTACCTCTCCCCTATTCACCATTGACACACTCTTCTAAGCAAGGTATTTCTTATCGATCAATCACAATTCACCGCTTGGAAGCTTCTTCATGCCAAACTCCCAATTGGAACTCGCCTCAAATTCCTTCATCCACCTCCCTCTTGTCCATTTTGTGGCATGACTGAAACTTTTAAACATTGTTTCTGGTTCTGTCCTCAAGTTAAAAAGCTTTGGATTGCCCTCTTCGCTTCCTTGCCAGCACTGTTTCATTTCCCATGGTCATGGAAATTAGCTCTTCTCAGACTCTTCTCCAAGCACAACTTTTTAACAAGCTCAAGTTGGCTTATCATAATGAAACATATATAGAGATTTTGTTGCCGAGCTGCCTTAGCTCACGCCTTTTTTCCTCTTGAGAGTGTAATTTTTGCCATTTACTCCAACTTGCATACCCTTGTTATGAGCATAGACGTTCTCTTGAGAAAGAAGGGAAGTACTTCTCCCATCCTCTTGCTCCAAGTAAAGCAGCTCTTGACCCAGATTCAAGAAAAAACTAAGGCCACCAGGTGTATACAGTCAAAGTTGGCTTTCTGTGAGCAACACAAGTTGGTGCAGAATGTTGGGAAGTAATGTATAAAGCATTTAATCTCCAAAGATGATGGGGGAACATAAGTTGTTTAATTTTCTTTTGGTCAGGCATATTTGGAGGAGAAAAGGATCGTGTTGTGCATATCAAATACACATTGAGGTGTTTCTTCAGATAATGCTTTTTTGGATTCATCAGGTTTGTTGCAGATTTTTTACAGCTACAATTGCTGTTTGTTTTTCATCAGCTGCTATAAATCGATGTTTTTAAAATAGCCTAACTGTTGGTCTTATGAGACTGATGCTTGCTGGTAATAACAACTATTGTGTTGTTATTTGATGTAAATGGTTATCTGCTACTGTTGTCTTCTTGCTGTAATTGTTGTTTTCTTATAAAAAAAAAAAGCCTAGTTATTGGTCTGTTGATTTTAACAGCAATTGTGCTGTTAAGCTGATGTAACTTTTTTTGTTATTTATTGTTTTCATTAAAAATAAATAAAAAAATTATAGAAATGGTCCATCAAAGGGGGACCATGGAAGAAAATTCTTGCAACTCATCTATCAATTGGAAAAAAGAGGCAGGTTCACTCCACGTTCCTCAGTAATCCAAAACTCTCTTGACAAATAAAAAAGGCAGGTTCACTCCATGTTCCTGAGTAGTCCAAAAATCTTAAACAAATAGTGCAAATGGTACATTGACATGACTAGGCTGTCTTTTAGCACCAAGTGTGAAGAAAGTCTTCAGTTCAATTCTCAATTGTCTTTACAAAATGTACTGCAGGATCGCCACATCTTCGAAAAGGTACGTTGCAGAGACGCCATGAATCATTATTTTGTGAAAATTCCTATTGCAGTCACTGATTATTAATCTCCTATCTTAAAAGATTATTTAACTGCTGAAAACTAATTCACAGCTAATATCGAAAAATAACACAACTGCAACTTCATTAATAAAAATACGGAAAGAGATGTGTAACACAATGAACACAATATTTTCGGACAAATTGTCCTTGGAAAAAACCCCTAAGGGAAAACCAGTTCTACAGATGAGGAATTATATTAACTTCAGCAAATTAAGAGATACAAAGATTCCTTGCCTCTTACTGGCAGAACTCCGAAAATCTCCCAACTTCCCATTGATATTCCCCCGTTGCTATCCCCAACGCTATCACTGCACCCTTGCTAACACTGCAAGACTGTTTGCTATCACTGCAAACTCACAAACTCATTTGCTAGCACTGCAAATGCTTCTACAAAAACTTCTATGTTCTCCATATGCCCAATGACCCCTTTTTATACTCCTCTCATTGGAAAACCAACGGCCAAGATCGATTCTCAATCGACGGCTAAGATAAATAACAACTTACCAACCACAACAAATTTGGTTGCAAGGTGTCACTAAAAGAAATCAATAATTAAATAATAATTATCACATCTCAACAATAAAATAACTATTATCTAATCCTAGCAAATGGACGAACAGCTGTCCAAGCTAACAAACTAACACTCCCTCTTAGCGAGGAATCTGTTCTGCATGACACCCATCTTATCTCTGAAGAAGATAAATTTTTCCTTCCCCAATGCTTTAGTCAGAATGTTTGCTACCTGCTCCTCTGTAGGTATGTATTGTAGCTGAACAATACCTCGCTGTACACAATCCCTAATGAAGTGATACCTGATATCTATATGTCTAGACCTATCATGAAACACTGGATTCTCAGACAATTTGGTGCAACTCTGATTGTCGTAGTGTAACACAGTAGTCTCAACCTTCTGACCAAATAAAGTCACTAGCAACTTCCGAAGCCATATAGCTTCACATGTTACCATGCTAGCTGCAATGTATTATGCTTCTGATGAACTCAGAGCCACAGACTTCTGCTTCCTACTGAACCACGAAACAACTCCTGATCCTAAACTGAAACAACACCTTGAAGTGCTCCTTTTGTCTATTGTACTGCCTGCCCAATCTGCATCAGTATAGCCTATCAACTTGATTCCTTCACCTTGAACATATTTGATCCCATACTCAACTGTACCACGCAAATAACGCAACACATGCTTGGTTGCTGTCCAATGCACTCTCTTTGGTTCAACCATGAACTGACTAAGAGAGTTTATTGCAAATGCTATATCTGGCCTGGTGTTGACCAAATACATGAGCGAACCAATTAACTGCCTGTATAAGGTGGGATCTACATCTTTGTCGTTAGATGTATCTACCTTCCTCCAATTAGTGATCATAGGTGTACACATGGCTTTGCAATCCTCCATCTCGAATCTCTTCAAGATTTCAATGCAATATTTCCCTTGACCAAGGAAAATCTCTCCATCTGTCTGCCACACCTCCATGCCTAGAAAATAGTGCATGAGTCCCAAATCCTTCATCTCAAACTCTTCTGCAAGGTCCTTCTTGCAATCCTCTATGAGCCCTAGTGCACCTGTAAGAAACAAGTCATCTACATATAGAACAAGAATGAGAACCTCACCCCCAACCACCAAGTAGTAGAGGTTAGCATCTGCCTCACTCTTCACAAAGCCCATTTCCTGCAAGTATGTATCAATGCGCTCATACCACGCTCTAGGAGCCCGTTTGAGTCCGTACAAGGATTTCTTCAATCTGCACACGTGGGTCTCTTTGTTGTGTGCTACAAAGCCTTCTGGTTGTTCTATGTATACCTCTTCCTTTAATTCACCATTAAGGAATGATGTCTTGACATCCATTTGATAGATCTGCCATCCCATCTGCACTGCAAATGAGATTATAGCTCGTATAGAAGTATACCTGGCCACTGGAGCAAATGTCTCCTCATAGTCTATTCCCTCCTTCTGAGAGAACCCCTTGGCCACAAACCTTGCCTTGTATTTCTCGATGCTACCATCTGCACCGTGCTTTATCTTGAAGATGCAGCGTGATCCAACTACTGACCTATCTGTTGGTCTAGGCACTACCTCCCACACATCATTCTGCATTATTGAAGTATATTCCTCAACCATAGCATCTCGCCATACCTGATGTTGTGAAGCCTCTAGATAGTTGGATGGTTCACTATCTACCAACTGGCTGACTAATGCCACATAGTCATTGAACTTGGTTGGTTCTCTCCTTTGTCTTGTACTCTTCCTAGGAGCTCCCACAGACTCCTGAGTATCCCTTTGTGTGTCTTGAACCTCACGGTTCCTATTGCCAACTGTAGAGGATGAAATATCAACCTCTATATCTTCTAGATGCATATCATGTTGCACCAGTTGCTCCATACTCTGTGAATCTTCACTACCTGAGTCTATGCTTGTACTAGTAACAGTACTTGAGCTTTGTTGCCCTTGACTTGGACTTGGAGCTTTTGTTGGCTGCTCACTCTGATCATCTGCTGGCAAATCTCTGGACCTTCTAAACGCCTTGTCCTCCATGAACTTTACATCGAGTCTGACAATAATTCTTCTGGTCCCTGGAATAAAAATCCTAAATGCCTTTGAAGATTTCACTATACCCAACAAGGTACCCCTTCTCTGCAGTCTGATCTAACTTGGTACGTGTATCTCCTAGAATATGACAATATGTCAAAATCCCAAATATCCTGAAGTGACCAACATCTGGCTTTTTCCCTGTGAAAGCTTCCTCTGGTGTCATCTTCCCTAGTACCTTGTGTGGAACCCTGTTCTGAATGTAAACTGCAGTACTACACACCTCTGCCCATAGGTAATGTGGCATGTCCTGGTCATGTAGCATAGCCCTTGCTGCCTCCGATATAGAACGGTTCTTCCTCTCAGCAACTCTATTCTGCTGTGGATTGTAAGGAACAGTCCACTCTCTCTTGATTCCTTCTCTGGTACAAAAATCCTGGAAGACATTTCCTTTGTACTTGCCTCCATTGTCTGACCGAAGAACCTTTATCTTCCTTCCTGTCGAGTTCTCCACAAGAGCCTTGAACTCTTGGAAGCGACTGAAAACCTCATCCTTGGTCTTCAAGAAGTATATCCAGGTCTTCCTAGCAAAATCATCAATAAAAGTAACATAGTACTCATATCCTCTGAGAGACTTTGTTGACATTGGTCCACATACATCCGAATGTACTAGATCAAGAACACCCTTAGATCTATTGTCACTCCTTGGAAAAGATGCTTTCGCAAACTTCCCCAACACACATCCCTTACATACATCATCATGCTCTGTGCTCACCTCTGGAACACCTATCACTGTCTCACGAAGCAATTTAAGTGCTCCATGATGAATATGGCCCATCCTCCTATGCCATAGCTCTCCAAGATCTCTAGGATTACTACTGCTCATGAGTGACTTAGGAGTATCAAACTGTAACCTATAAAGGCGACCACTCCTAACTCCAATAGCTATGGGTGATTTCCAATCCTTGTGTTTAATCAACACATGTGTTCCTCTAAAAAGTACATTATACCCTTTATCCTGAAGAACAGATACAAAAATCAGATTCATACCTAAGCCTGGAACATGCAAGACATCATGAAGTGGAACTATCTTTCCATTCTCCCTCTGAAAATGAACAGTCCCTTTCCGAACTGGGTTGAGCTTGGACAAGTTCTCCATAGAAATCTGGATATTGGTTTCCTCCTCCTTGTAACTGGAGAAGTACTCTCTAACTCTTGTCATATGAAATGATGCTCCACTGTCTATATACCAAACACTTTGTGAGGTTGAGCTAATCATACAAGCTATGAGTGCAAACTCATTCTCCAATCTACTAGAGAGCTCCTCTGCACTTGCTGAAGCCGCCACTTGGTTCTTGCCCTTCTTATCTTTCTTCCTTTGTGGGCAATCGCTGACATAGTGGCCAAACTCGTGACAACCAAAGCACTTGACCTTAGATAGGTCCTTCTTCTTCTCACCTTGAGAATTTGATCCTTTTCTAAATCCCTTCTTTGCTTTCCCTTTTCCCGCTAGGGCAACGTTTTCTTGTTCTCCCTCACTTTTCTGACTCTTGTTGTTGGCTCCATTGACAAGACTTAGTCTAAGCTCCTCCTGAGTGAAATCACTCCACAGTCGATCCCAACTCGGTAGGGTGTCTCGTCCATTAATAACTTGAACAAAGACATCCCACTGCTTAGTAAACCCATTTAAGGCTATCCTTACTAGCTCATCATCTTCTGGCTTATCTCCAACAGCTGCTAACTCATCCTTGACAAGTCTAAGTCTGGTGAGGTAACTTGTAACGTCTTCTCCCTTGTTCATTCGGGTATTCCTCAACTTTTCTCTGAGAATCAGCTTCCTATTAGTGGTAGCATTCTGGTACAGTTTCATAATGGCATCCCACATCTTATTCACCGTATCTAACTCGGAGATATGCGGAACAATATGATCCTTGACACCATCAAGGATAATCCTCCTCGCCTTGGCATCCTCTTTCTTGTATGCTACAAGTTGTGTTGCGTCTGTAGGTACAACTACAACAGTGGTAACATAATCCTTGATACCATTCTCTTCCAACAATAAAGAAAGTCTGGCCTTCCAAACACCAAAATTCGAGGCACCATCTAATCTGTCCTGATCTCTCAAACTAGCTAAAGCCATCTCAAAGGATAAAAGCAATAATAATTTAAAAGATCAAACTAGGTTATAGAAACCCTCAATTTCTTTCCTAGGGCAAACCTTTTCTACCCTTAACACAGCTCTGATACCACGTGAAAATTCCTATTGCAGTCACTGATTATTAATCTCCTATCTTAAAAGATTATTTAACTGCTGAAAACTAATTCACAGCTAATATCGAAAAATAACACAACTGCAACTTCACTAATAAAAATATGGAATGAAATGTGTAACACAATGAACACAATATTTTCGGACAAATTGTCCCTGGAAAAAACCCCTAAGGGAAAACCAGTTCTACAGATGAGGAATTATATTAACTTCAGCAAATTAAGAGATACAAAGATTCCTTGCCTCTTACTGGCAGAACTCCGACAATCTCCCAACTTCCCACTGATATTCCCCTGCTGCTATCCCCAACGCTATCACTGTGCCCTTGCTAACACTGCAAGACTGTTTGCTATCACTTCAAACTCACAAACTCATTTGCTAGCACTGCAAATGCTTCTACAAAAACTTCTATGTTCTCCATATGCCCAATGACCCCTTTTTATACTCCTCTCATTGGAAAACCAACGGCCAAGATCGATTCTCAATCGATGGCTGAGATAAATAACAACTTACCAACCACAACAAATTTGGTTGCAAGGTGTCACTAAAAGAAATCAATAATTAAATAATAATTATCACATCTCAACAATAAAATAACTATTATCTAATCCTAGCAAATGGACGAACAGCTGTCCAAGCTAACAAACTAACATATTTTTCTCCTGAACACGGAATTGTAAATTGTTAATATAAGAAACAGTCAAAGCAAATTCCAAAAAGAAGAGCTAAAGCTACACCCTGATCACACGGCAGCAGAAGCTAGAGGTGGAGCAATCAATCATAACAAAGAAAATATAAGAAAGTGTATTGGAATATTATCAGTGTGTAAAGATGTGAAGAAATGGTAATCACATTTACGTACATTGAAAAGTATAAACATTGTAATGTGTCACACCAATACCTCTTTACCAGACACTTTCCTAAGAACCCACCAGGAATTTCTATATTACCAAGGCTCATTGTAATGGTTGGGTATTGAATAAAGTTGTATTATATATGAACTATGAGTATATTTTTTAGAGAATAAGGAGCTTTCTAGAATAGTCAGGGCACAAGATTTTTCAGAATTTTTTTATTGATTATGTGTTTAAATGTAGTTAAAAGTAGTTGTAGAGTTGTTAGGAGAGTCAAGCACCTCTGATTTTTTATATATGAGTACAGACAATGATAATCGAAGTCTCAAATCACTCAGAGATCCTTAGCAAAATAAAATAATTGAAATGGAAATACTTGAAGCCAAAGCTACTAACCAAAGTGTGTGATTTGAGGATGGGGCAAATAATAATCTAACCTAAAGAAAACCAAAAAAATTCTCACTTTGAAGATGAAAAATATAAAACTTCAGAATTCGAACCTCTTGATGATATTATGAGGCTTGCCAAAGAATCAAATTTATAAATGGGCTAAAATAAATTGGGAAAACAAGAGTTAGGAGATTGAGACAATAAGAGTTTTGGAGAAAGGATATGCTATTTTAAAAAAAATCTATTGAGCATGCTCAAGTTGTATTGCAATATGGCGCATGGGTTGTAAGTAGACAAGTTTGTTAGCTCTAGGCTTGGAATTTTAGTTTCCAACCTAAAGGTCCTTCTCATTCATGTTATCACTTGTGTGAATAGAGTTGTATACTTAAATCTAGCATTTCAACCATTTTTTAGGGATATTTTGAGCTAACTTGGCTAAGTAATTTGATCCAAGAAAAACTTAGATAAAATTTCTAGCCTAATATTTAATCCTAGAGTTTATATAGAAATTGATTTGAATGAACCTCTACTAGAGAATATCAAGTTGATAGCCCTAGTTTTGAAATAGAACAACTAATAATTTATCTAAACAAGCCTAATGCATAATGTTTTCCACCAAAATATAGTTGATTCATGATTATCCCATTAAGAGAGCTAAAATTACTCAACCTTCTCCATCCTCCCCTCGTTTGTGTCCCTCAATTCAACCCTCCCCCCAAGGCCCTTCCCTTTATAAAATTTCTTATGTGCCTTTGTGGAACCTAAAAATGCTCCATCTTCTTCTTCCCCTTCTCCCATTTTAGCACTTCCTCAATAGTGGCCCACACATCTTGTAATGATGTTTTCATGATAGATTGTTGGAATTTGATTAAGGAAAGGAAAGACCCTTCTAGTCCCCAACTCCACTTTACTCAACTCTCTCCCTCACATGACAATTATCCTTTATCTTCTCCCTCTTTAGAAGGTTCCCCCAAGAGATCTTATAATTATCCATCTCTTCGATCTTCCCAAAGATCAAGTTACCCATCAAAATTACTACTTGAAACATAAAAATGCGGTGCAAAACCCTAAGTTTAGTGTCCATGAACATTGTTGTCTTGTGTTTTTCTTTTGGGGATGATGCAAGGTGTTGATGCATTTTTGTCTCTTCTATGTTGACTCAAAAGACTTGTTATGTTGTCTTCATGCCATTCCTTCATTATTTTCATAGTTCCATGAGTATCTAGGGAATGATGTCAACTATGAGCATAATCATATTATATATTATCTATGGTCTATATTGACCTCAGATCCATGGATCCCTTATGTGGTAGTTGTTGCCTTGTAGTGTGGCTTTGTTCTAGGGGCAACCCATCCTCATGAGTCAACTTTATTGGGAACATATAATTGGTATAAGGTTTTCCAATAAGCTCCCATGGTCTTTTCATGTTGCATATACTATTTTACTCTACCTTAAAGGCAATTGCTCACAGTTGATGTTATCAATTTTATTTTAAGGTGGGGGCATGCATTCCATTATCTGCTTCACTTTGTTCACACACATTAGACTTGGTGATGTGCTTGTTTGGAATATCAATCATTTTGGTAGTGCCTTATCATAATTATTAGGAACATAATTCTTGGTATGGTTGACATGGGATCACACCTAGTGAATATTGGACTTCACTAGCATGTGTTGTTTCTTGTCAAGGCTCACCTACTGAATATCAGACTTCACTAGCCTATGATGCTTTTGTTCATGGTTCACCTAGCAAAGATCAGACTTTGTTAGCTTGTGACTCAAGAAATGCCTTGGATTTGGATCCTAGTAAGATTTATGTGGATCTTGCTAGCTCGTGATTGTCATACCCCCATTTTTCCATTGTGTTTGCATTGTTTTTACACTGTGTAGTGTTTCTATTTCATGTTTATGTTCATATTATGTTACGTTTTGTGTCTTCATTATGTATGTTTCATATTTTCCATGTATTTCACTTCATATGTGTGTTATTTTGTCCTTATATTGTCTTTCCATAGGATCTTGAATCTAGGGGCTAGCACATCCCCTAAATTTGATATTGTCTTATCTCTTCAATGTTCGGATAATTGAACCCCTCTTAGATTTTTTGTACTTCAGTGTGAGTTTGAGTATAATTTCATACTCTCACTAAAGTGGGATCTAAATATAGCATCAAAAATTTTCACCCTTGACAATTTCACACTAGGTTTAGCTCCCCCTATGTTCCTGGACCTAATTATGCATTTAATTTCCTATTTTATAAATATCTTCAAAAAATCAAACAATGGGAATGGAAATAAGCATTTAATATTTGTCCTTGATGTTTAAGGCCTTGAAAAGGATGGGTCTGGAGTAGGGTTCCCCGTCATGCCCTTGTACAACCCTTTTGGCTCCATTTTGGCTATGTTGGTGTTGACATTTTAATGTTTAAATTTTTTAAGTAATTTGTCGGCTATCGGTATTTGATATTTGGGAAATTAGAAGAATTGCATATAAATACTAGTCATTTTCAACATTTTTATCCTAGCATGTTTTGGGAAGCAATTGAGATTATTATTGAGCAATCAAGAGTAGAATTATCAAGATTATTGCAACATTTATTTCAATCTTGAGCATCATGTCAATCATTCATCATATTTTTATGTAAGTTTGTTCATGTTTTGTGTTCATTTATTTTGTGGGTGCTAAAACTTGCAGGGATTCAAATCAAACAACAATTTCTCTAGGTTGAAGGTGATGAGAACATGACATCCGCCCATCAAGGAATACAAATTCGAGTGGTGAGTTGCAACTATTTATCAATTTATCACTTTTTGTCATTTAACCTCTGCTCGATCAAGGGTAAGCTCTCTTTATACATCATCATAACAGTTGTGGAGGTAAAAATACTACATCATGGTTTGACTTAGGCGATCCCCTATATGACACAACCCTTCCCCCTCTTTTATGTATTCAAGCCTTACAAGTTGTCAAGACAAGGAAAGTGGATTTTATCAACAAAAAACAAAATTTCAACAATGACCCTGATAAAATAGGACTTGTAGACCAGGAGCTATAGGAGTGTGGAATAAGATCCTAAAAAGCGGGAAGCTAGTCCAGGGCATCCCACACTCCTAATCAATCATTTCAACATCAAATTTATATCTCAGGTTCCTCTATGTCCACCCTCTACATTTCTAGTAATTTTGTTTCTATCTTTTTGTTTTGCATTTCTCAAAAATCATCACAATTTGTTGCATTTTCATTAATAACCTAGGAACAACGCTGCATCATATAACTTAAAGTCAATCAAAAGTCAATTAATCATCATCATCACACACACAAAACAAGGATTAAAACCCCAATCCACCATTCTAGCTCTTCCATTGAGGTTTGTAGCCAAGTGGATATTAAGATCACATTTAATCCCTAATGTCCCTAATTGGAAGAAGTGTGATTAAGACAAGTAGATCTATTTTTCCAACCAAACATGTATATACACTCCAAAATCTTGGGAATGAATCTACCCCTTTATGTTGTTCACTAATTTGAGCTTCTTTAGTGAACATTGGTTCATTCAATATTTTAAAAATATATAAACTTCATCAATTACCAATTTTTGGTAACAAAGAAGCATAAAATTCTTATTGACTATTTAATCGTTGCAAAGTGCGATGATTAAATAAAGTGGAGAAATGGAACACCTTGTGCATAAAACCTCTCTACACAGTATACCATGTTTGTATTGTGATTGACACTATCATGAAATGGCTAAATATAAGAAATATCCCAAAAATCGTATTTTAATTTTGAGGTCATAAATTGACAACACAAATGAAAATAATCTCATTCAATATTTTATAGAATATTAAAGATGAAAATAACTCTTAGAAGATAAAATAAATCTTCAAATAAAAATAAAGTAAACAATTTCAATAAAATAATTCTTACATAGATTAAAATGTATTATGGTTCAACTAGTCAATTGTCCTTTTTGTCAAGCTATTGAAAGCATGAAATATATCTTTTTGGATTGCTAATTTGTTAAGAAGAACATTTGGTCTATTGTGTTTTGAGATTTTTTCACAATTTTTAATCACAATCTAAATTGGAAAGAAGCTATTTTGGGTTTTGGTATGTAAAATGATGTGATTGTTGATTCTATTAGAAGATATATTGTAAAGCATAGTTACATTGAACATTATTTCAAAACGATGGTCACCAAAATTGTTCAATATATGTAATGAACTTTCAACTACTTGGTGGTAGCTCTTATTATTTGTAATCTACTTTGTTTCAATATATATATATATATATATATTATTGTAAAGCATATATGAAAAAATAGATGGCACATCTATTTTTTCTAACTTTTGTACTCTAAGGCTTTAATTTGACATATTTCTTTAGGTGACTTTTATTTTTCATGGCTCCAAGTCTTATGTAAGAAGAATGCGGTGGTCATGAACCAACTTTAGCAAATTAAGGAACAAGTTTTGAAGTTTCAACTCGATAACAAGCTTAGCCAATGAAAAATTGTTATACAATATATGTAATTATTTGTATCTCCCCTATAACCCTTGTGGTTGAGGTATAATTGATTGTACACTTCTTCATTTCAGCTACCCATTGGTAGCTTTGAGCCTTGTTCAATATAAAAAGAAAAGATAAAATAATTTAAACTAATACTTATTGACAATTTTTAGATAGATATATTTAAGATATATATAAGTTTAATTCTAATAAATTTAAAACATGATATAATTTTAATTAGATACTATTTTTTCTACTACATTACAATAAAAAAATATTTCACGACTTTCTATTCCATAAAAAATACATCTTAAAAACCTACATACATTTTTTTATCATTTTTTGTTTTTAAACTGTAATCAAAACAATTATGAGAGAGCCCATTGAACCTGGGCCTGCTATAGGAATAGCCCACTCACAACCTAAAAAAAACTTGCCAAACTTCTGGAGTAGACCTTGTGACTTATTGAAAAGCCAAGCGTAATACAGCTCGTTAATCTGCTACAGTGGACTTCCCTTTTAGCCTTGTTTCGTGCTAGTTTCAAGTGGACCCACAAGTGTTATCCATTGGCTAGATCTTTTTTTAGTGATTTGAAAGGGCATCGATCCAACCAGGGGGAAATGTTCGTAGAAGACTGGTCTTCTGTCATTATGGTCCGGGCTAGACGTACCTTGATATGCTTTTCCCCCTTGCGAAGAAGTTTCGCCCAAGCAAAATTTCCACACTTGTTCTTACCTTGTTTGACAAGTCCACCTCTTCCCAGGGGGCTTCGGCTATAGATACAGAGCATTCGTTCATTCAGACCATCAAGCGAAGAAAGAAAGGAAGGAGAGAAAGCCATTGTTTTTGAGTATTGCAGTGCTAATCCGATTTCCCAGGCTCATGGCTTCGATGCTTGAAAGGTTAATAAAATTATGATCATTTCATTTCATGTGTTGATGTTGTGCAACCCTGTATAAAAGTTTTCAGATCATATATATTTCAATTATGGTTTTTGTGGATTTGGCTTCATTAACAAATTTGTGTGAAATTTTGATCGGTAACGTTCTAAACAAGTAAACCCACTTTCCGTCTAGGGGGCTTCTGAGTCTTGTTATATTTCATATGGGTACTGGTTGTTCTATTTGTTCTTGTTTGTGTTGAATTTGTTCTTGTTGGTGTTGAGTGCAGGTTTGCAACACCAGAAAATATCCAAGCAAGTTTGAGGGCAAGTTATGCTGCTTACAACAGTCCTAATGGATATATTGGGCAAGATATTGGAAATAACACAGTTTGCGTGGCCTTTTCTGGTTCTCTAGAACCCAGAGCCTTTAGTGAAACAGACACCAAATTTGGTGTGTGCAAAATCGATGAGCGTAATGCTTATTTTAAGTCCATGGTGGATGGGACTACAAGAAAGGAACGGGAGCGAGCCACTGTCTACAGAGAGGCTCTCAACAAATTTTTAGATATTTGGGACTGCGGCGATCTCAAAGCACAGGTTTGTAACATCGTCAATGAATTATTTCTAGACTTGATCGATCAGATTTGAATATTAAGGGGGATAAAATGTATTGAACGTGTTTTGAATCTGTGAATGTAAAGTCTAAATTCATGTTAAGAACAATTGCAGTTTTTAGAAATCTGCCCAGCTTTGGAAACTGCTTGGTATGACAAGTGGAAGGTTTTGAAAGCTGGGGAGGCTGCTCTGTGGATTTGTGCTCTATGGCCAAAATTAAGCAGGTTACACCCAATCAAAGTGGGTATTTGTGCAGTCAGTATTTAAGAGATAGCCCACATATTGGGTTACACCTGTGTAGTTCTTATGAAAGGCAGCAGTCAAAAGAAGTTATACCTCCTCTACCCTCTTTCTCGACAGCTGCTATTTTTTCTGGGTTTTACTCCTTGGCTAAAATGGGCTGTTTGGGTTTCTTGGGCATCATTAAAATCTCTATTTATCTATTCATAGAAAAGCTTCTTAGGTTTCAGGTCTGTTATGTGGGTTCAATTTTGTTCCTTTTCTTAGGCCAGGCCTATCTCAGACTCGACTAGATTATCCTTACCTATGGATCAGTGCAGTGGAGTAAATCTGCTCAGGCTCATCATCTGACCAAGTAGTCTGATTCGTTTAGGAGAAAAGACAGATTACCATACTACCAGCAGGAATCTTTACGTTCTCCAAACAAAAAAGAAACAGATAGCTTTTTATACTTACAATGAAGTCTTTAAGGGCTCCAAAATCCAAGTTTTGCCTAACCAAACTGATTGGTCAACGTGGGTTTGGGCGGTTCTCTCGGAAGCCAGAGATGGTACCTAGACTCTATCTGGACGTAGCCAAAACCAAACCCATTTTGATTAAAGATGGTGCAGTTCAGATTCTATAACCATCTATACCTATCGATTGAGCCAAACCCAGGAAGGAACAAGGAGGAATTTTGGAACTAAATAAACGAAAGGTTCTTCCACTCCCAGATCTATAAATCTAATACTCATTACTCTGTCGTTGGCTGAATGCCCTTCGTCCCTGAGAGCATCGCTTATCTCCTCTCTCATAGATCTGTAAATCCAAGACTCCCCCTTTGGTTATTGCTTAGTCCTTCCTCAACAGAGGGGTTTGAAGTACTCTGTGGTCAAGCAGTCTTTTATGTATCTATTCAGCCAAACCTGGCAAACAACATTGAAGGAACTTTATGATTAGTCAACGCGAGGTTTCCGTTCATGTCTGGAAAGTTAAATATTTAGAAGGGAACATTGCAAGGGACACAGTTTTCCTCCTGATTGTCATGGCTGAAATTACTGATTTTACGTGTTTGATTTTATCTTAGGACAACATTACTTTTCGTTTTACCATTTAGATTCATTGCTAGAATCTATGGTTCTGTGCTTGGAATTAATTAAACTCCCATTTTGTTCCTGCAGGTTGCAGAGGCACTTAGAACAGGAAAATCTGTTATGTTTACAGGGCATTCCATTGGAGGTGGGATTGCTACTTTGGCCACACTTGCGTGTTTGGGGGAACTGGGTAAGGACGCCCCTGTTTTCGCCGTCACGTTTGGTTTCCCCCTGATTGGAGATGAAGTTCTTGCCAGAGCAGTGCGTAGGCTGGGGTGGGCCAATCATTTCTTCAATTTTGTTTCAGGGGGTGATGCTTTAGCCAGAACTCTGTTGGCTCCTTGCATATCTGTGTCAGAGCCTCTGAAAGCCCTGCTTCCTTACTGGCAGCGGTCTGTAGGGAAGATGAATGGTGATGATACAGACAGTCCTATGGAGCCTGCAGACGACTTTTCCAAGTTTTTACAAACTGTCCTGCATCATGCTTGTGCAGTGGTTAACTTAATCACTGTTAACAATATGGAGCCTGGAAACAAACTGATAGCAAGTCTGAAGCCTGCGGTCAAGTTAAGCCCTTACAGACCATTTGGGTATTATTTTTTCTGCTCAGACAAGGGAACTCTTCGTGTTGAAAACAATGAGGCTGTGTTGCCCATCCTATTTTATTCCTTGGCTACTGCCCAAGATCAGAGTCCTATCTCAGATCACACTGACTATGGTAGAGTCTGCCATGCCAACACAAACATCGTCAAGTTGGAAGAGCTTGTGAATCTTCCTTTATCACAAGGTGCAGCTCAGTCTCCTGCCGTGGAACTCCAACTGGAGGCTCTTGGACTTGGCATTCAGGTAAGCATCTTAACATCGTTCTTCTTTTTGATTATCCAAACAAAAAATATACATATATGCATACGTGTTACATGAATATATTTATAATATCTTTATTTTTTTAAAATTAATTTTAGATTGATTTAAATGAATTTTCCAGAACATTTTATATAATAAGAATGGAATTGTTTTCCTATTAAATTTTTGTGCCATGGAAGAACTTTTAGGATCGATTTGGTAATCTGTTATCTTATTAACTTCATAGAAATTAACTATGTTTTTCTCAATAATTTTTATTAAATAAATTATTAATTAAATTGTTTTTTATTTATATTTATAAAATTATATATTCATTATTTTAATCTTTACATTCATACTTATCATATACCTTTTATTTATTTAATAAATATTGAATCATATCATAATATAATAATACAAAATATTTAGATTAAAATTAATTAAATTTAGCATAAGGCAATATATCCTTTAGGTTGCTTATAATACAAATTTATTAAATAGTAGTGAATATTCACTTGCTTACTTCAATAGATAAATATAATTTAAATGGTTTTATTCTACTTTGTTGAACACAACTACAGAGTACTTAGCAATAGAAATGGACGTTTGTAATTAGATCCAACCCATGAAGTTTACCTTAATCTAGCCTGCAAGAGTTAACGTCGATTTATCTTAGCTTTCAAATTTAGGCGCGAATCTTATTAATTATTTTATGGTAGTGATATTATTTAATTTATATTATTGTAAGGAAAATTAAGCTAATTTAATAAAATAATAGATCTTATGTTAGAATTAATGTCTTATAAGAGGGAAAAATTAATGTCTTATGGAAAAACTCGTTCCGGGTTACATGAGAAGAATCATGATGTTTCTGTAACACTCCATTATAAAATATCAAGAAAATCATACCAATATTTTTTAAATGAATTAAATAAATTATTATTCGGTGAGTAGTAGCGATATTCGATGCAGAGAAGAGCTATCAACACAGCCCAAGGTGACCAACGATAATTCTCAGTATCTGCATCAAAGAAAAATGTCATGATGTCTAAATCTATTACAACTTGCCTAAGGTCGAATAAATGACCTACGACTAACAATTGAGCTTTGTTCTTAAGCCTCACAGCTCAGAGTTCAACCAACTTTACATTCCACAGCTTCCACAATTAGCCCTATACATAGTTTTAGATAATAAGCACGATGCAATTCATGAGTGGTGAAAAATCTATTAAAGTTACTGATTATAAATCTCCTATCTATAAAGATTATTTGATTGCCGAAAATAAATTCACAGCAAATACTGAAAAATAATACAACTGCAACTTCACAAATAAAATTCACAGGAATAGAGAAGAAAACATGCAAACTAATAAACACAATATTTTTGGACAAATTGTCCTTGGAAAAACCCTGGAGGGAAAACCAGTACTGCAGATGAGGAATTATATTAATCTTCAGCAAATCAAGAGATACAAAAGAAACTGCTTGCCTCTTACTGACAAAGCTCCGACAATATTCTTCACTAGATATTCTTCTCTTAATTTCTCCTGTTGAAATTCCACTATTGCTGCCTCCAACGCTATCACTACGCCCTTGTTATCACTACAAGACTATTTGCTATCACTGCAAATATTTCTCCAACTTGTGTCTATCAGTGTGTGTTCTCCAAATGCCCAATGACCCCCTTTAAAACTATTCTCATTGGAAAACCAATGTCCAAGATTCAATTTCAATCAATGGCTAAGATTAATTAGACTCTAACAAACCCTAACTAACTGGTTTCTAGAAGTCTCTAGAGGAATCAATTATTTAATTAAATAATTAAATATCTGGACCTAACTAACTTCTATTTAGAAGTCTCAAGAATTAAATACTAATTCTTGAAATTGGAGAAACAACTATCCGAGCTACAATATTAAATTAACACTCCCTCTTAGCGAGGAAGGTGTTCTGCATAACACCCAACATATCTCTGAAGAAGATGAATTTCGCCTTCCCCAAAGCCTTTGTCATAATGTCTGCTACCTGCTGAACTATAGGTATATACTGTAGCTGAATAATCCCCCGTTGTACACAATCCCTGATGAAATGATACCTGATGTCTATATGCTTAAACCTATCATGAAACATTGGATTCTCAGACAACTTGATGCAACTCTAATTGTCACAGTGTATCACTGTAGTCTCAACCCTCTGACCTAACAAGGCTACCAGCAACTTTCGAAGCCATATCGCCTCACATGTCGCCATGCTAACTGCTATGTATTTTGCCTCTGCAGAACTTAGGGCCACAGACTTCTGCTTCCTGCTGTACCAAGAGACAACTCCTGATCCCAAGCTAAAGCAACACCCTGAAGTGCTTTTCTTGTCCATTGTACTACCTGCCTAATCTGTGTCAGTATAGCCTATCAACTTGATACCATCACCTCGAGTATATTTGATCCCATACTCGATTGTACCACGCAAATACCGCAACACATGCTTTGCTGCTATCCAATGCATTCTCTTCGGCCCAACCATGAACTGACTAAGAGAATTTACTGCAAAGGATATATTTGGTCTGGTGTTGACCAAATACATGAGAGACCCAATCAACTGTCTGTATAAGGTGGGGACTACATCCTTCTCCCTGGATGAGTCTACCTTCTTCCAATTCATGATCATAGGAGTAGACATGGCACTGCAATCCTCCATCTCGAACCTCCTCAAGATTTCAATGCAGTATTTCCCTTGACCAAGGAAAATCTCACTATCTGTCTGCCATACCTCCATGCCTAGAAAGTAGTGCATAAGCCCCAAATCCTTCATCTCGAACTCTGCTGCAAGGTCCCTCTTGCACTCCTTTATGAGCCCCAGTGAACCTGTTAAAAACAAGTCATCCACATATAAAACAAGAATGAGAATCTCACCCCTAACTACCAAGTAGTAGAGATTAGCATCCGCCTCACTCTTCACAAAGCCCAATCCTTGCAAGTATTCATCAATGCGCTTATAACACGACCTGGGAGCCTGCTTGAGTCCGTACAAAGCTCTCTTCAATTTGCACATGTGGGTTTCACTGCTGTGTGCTACAAAGCCCTCTGGTTGTTCTATGTATACTTCCTCTTTCAATTCACCATTAAGAAATGTTGTCTTGACATCCATTTGATGGATCTGCCATCCCATCTGTGCTGTAAGAGAGATCACAATTCATATAGAAGTATACCTGGCCACTGGAGCGAATGTCTCCTCATAGTCTATTCCCTCCTTCTGAGAGAAACCCTTGGCCACAAACCTTGCCTTGTATTTCTCGATGCTACCATCTGCACCGTGCTTGATCTTATAGATCCAGCGTGATCCAACCACTGCCCTATCTGTCGGTCTAGGCACAACCTCCCACACATCGTTTTGCACTATTGAGGTATATTCCTCAACCATTGCATCTCGCCACACTTGCTGTTGTGCGGCCTCCTGATAATTGGAAGGCTCACTATCTACCAACTGACTAACTAAAGCCATATAGTCATTATACCTGGCTGGTTGTCTTCGTTGCCTACTACTCGTCCTAGGAGCTCCCACAAACTCCTGAGTATCTTGTTGGTTACTGCTACCAACTGTAGAGGATGAAATATCAACCCCCATGTGTTCCTGATGCATCTCTTGGATCTGCTGCATCTGTTGCTCCATACTCTGCGAACTCTCAGCACTTGAGCCTATGCTTGTACTAGTCACTGTACTCGAGCTTCGTTGTCCCTGATTTGATTGCTCAATCCTTGGAGCTTCTGTTGGCTGCTCACTCTGATCATCTGCTGGAAAATCTCTGGACCTTCTAAATGCCTTGTCCTCCATGAACTTGACATCACGCCTGACTATAATCCTCTTGGCCCCTGGAATAAATATCCGATATGCCTTTGAGGTCTCGCTGTACCTCACAAAGTACCCTCTCTCTGCAGTTTGATCTAACTTGGAACGTGTAGCACCTGGAATGTGACAATATGCCAAACTCCCAAATATCTTCAAGTGGCTAACGTCTGGCTTCTTCCCTGAGAACGCCTCCTCTGGTGTCATCTTGCCCAATACTTTATGTGGAACCCTGTTCTGTATGTATACTATTGTACTGCATGCCTCTGCCCATAAATAACGTGGCATATCTTGGTCATACAACATAGCCCTTGATGCCTCTAATATAGACCGATTCTTCCTTTCAGCAACCCCATTCTGTTGTGGGTTGTAAGGAACAGTCCACTCTCTCTTGATTCCTTCCTTGGTACAGAACTCCTGGAACTCTTTCCCTTTGTACTCGCCTCCATTGTCTGACCGAAAAACCTTTATCTTCCTGTCTGTCGAATACTCCACAAGAGCTTTGAACTCTTGGAAGCAACTGAAAACCTCATCCTTGGTCTTCAAGAAGTATATCTAGGTCTTCTTGGAGAAATCATCAATAAAAGTAACAAAGTACTCGTATCCTCTGAGAGTCTTTGTCGACATTGGTCCACATATATTTGAATGTACTAGATCAAGAACACCCTTGGATCTGGTGTCACTCCTTGGAAAAGCTGCTTTCACAAACTTCCTCGACACACATCCCTTACATACATCATCATGCTCTGTGCTCACCTCTGGAACACCTGTCACTGTCTCACGAAGCAATTTAAGTGCTCCATGATGTATATGGCCCATCCTCCTATGCCATACCTCTCCTTGATCTCTAGAATTTCCGCTGCTCATCAGTGCCTTATGAGTATCAAACTGCAACTTGTAAAGTCGGCCGCTCCTAACTCCAATAGCTATGGGTGATTTCCAATCCTTGTGCTTGATTAACACATTTGCCCCTCTAAAGAGTACATTGTAGCCTTTATCCTGAAGGACAGATACGGAAATAAGATTCATACCCAAACCTTGCACATGCAACACACCATGAATGGGAATCAGCTTGCCATTCTCCCTCTGAAATAGAACAGTCCCTTTTCCAACTGGATTTAGTTTGGACATGTTCCCCATAGAAATCTGGATTATGATGTCCTCCTCCTTATAACTGGGGAAGTATTCTCTAACTCCTGTCATATGAAATGACGCCCCACTGTCTATATACCAAACACCCTGTGAGGTTGAGCTAACCATACAAGCTATGAGTGCAAACTCATCTTCCATTCTGCTAGAGAGCTCATCTGCACTTGCTGAAACTGCCGTTTGCTTCTTGCCTTTCTTCTTTTGTGGGCAATTGCTGACATAGTGGCCAAATTCGTGACAGCCGTAGCACTTGACTTTAGACAAGTCCTTTTTCTTGCCTTTGGGATTTGATCCTTTGTTAGACCCCTTCTTTGCTTTACCTTTTCCTGCTAGGGCAATGTTTTCCTGTTCTGCCTCACTTTTCTGACTCTTACTGTTGGCACCATTGACAAGGCTTAGTCTAAGCTCCTCTTGAGTGAAGTCACTCCATAGTCGATCCCAACTCGGTAAGATGTCTCGTCCATTAATAACTTGAACAAAGACATCCCACTGCTTAGTAAACCCATTTAGGGCTATCCGTACTAGCTCGTCATCATCTGGTTTATCTCCAACAGCTGCCAACTCATCCTTGACAAGTCTAAGTCTGGTGAGGTAACCTGTAACGTCTTCTCCCTTGTTCATCCTGGTGTTCCTCAACTTTTCTCTGAGAATTAGCTTCCTGTTAGTGGTAGCATTCTGGTATAGATTCAAAATGGCGTCCCACATCATCTTCGTTGTATCCAACTCTGCGATATGTGAAACAATATGATCCTTAACACCATCAAGAATCAACCTCCTTGCCTTGGCATCTTCCTTCTTATATGCTAGGAGTTGTGCTGGATCTGTAGGTACAGCTACAACACTGGTAACATATTCCTTGATCTCTTAAACCTGCTGAGGCCATCTCAAACAAAAAAATAGTAATAACAAAAATAATAATACTAAAGAGGTAGAACTTGGTTTTATAAACCCTCTATTTTTTTCTTTTCTTCCTGTGCCTGCGCTGAGCTCTTTCTGCCCTTAAATCTGCTCTGATACCATGTGAAAAATCTATTACAGTTACTGATTATAAATCTCCTATCTATAAAGCTTATTTGACTGTCGAAAATAAATTCACAGCAAATATTGAAAAATAATACAACTGCAACTTCACAAATAAAATTCACAGGAATAGAGAAGAAAACATGCAAACTAATAAACACAATATTTTTGGACAAATTGTCTCTGGAAAAACCCCGGAGGGAAAACTAGTACTGCAGATGAGGAATTATATTAATCTTCAGCAAATCAAGAGATACAAAAGAAACTGCTTGCCTCTTACTGACAAAGCTCCGACAATATTCTTCACCGGATATTCTTCTCTTAATTTCTTCTGCTGAAATTCCACTACTGCTGCCTCCAACGCTATCACTGTGCCCTTGCTATCACTGCAAGACTATTTGCTATCACTACAAATATTTCTCCAACTTGTGTCTATCAGTGTGTATTCTCCAAATTCCCAATGACCCCTTTTTAAACTATTCTCATTGGAAAACCAATGGCCAAGATTCAATCTCAATCAATGGCTAAGATTAATTAGACTCTAACAAACCCTAACTAACTGGTTTTTAGAAGTCTCTAGAGGAATCAATTATTTAATTAAATAATTAAATATCTGGACCTAACTAACTTCTATTTAGAAGTCTCAAGAATTAAATACTAATTCTTGGAATTGGAGAAACAACTGTCCGAGCTACAATATTAAATTAACAATTCTTAAGCCTCACAGCTCAGAATTCAACCAACCTTACATTCCACAGCTTCCGCAATTAGCCCTATACATAGTTTTAGATAATAAGCACGATGCAATTCATGAGTGACAGAATTCTCTTATAAGAACATGCTAGAGCATTGCCAATTTATCATGGCTTGTTCTGATGGATACCAAACATAGATACAAACAGAGAATGCAAACAGCTGAAAAACTCTACGTTTATTCATCAAAGATACTACATATTTATAGTTATAAACAATTCAACATTTTTTTCTAAACGTGTTAAAGGAATTTGATAACTAATTGCAGCTGATTGACAAGAAGTTGGATACCTAAAGACACCTCTACTGTAATACCTATTGACACATTCATTCATATTGTCACAAGAACATAATTCAGTTATGAATTATTCTAACGCTCCCCCCGATGGACTCCTAACATATATCTATTTAGTACAAACTTTATCTTGCTCAATGGCTTATTAAGTGTATCAGTCAAACTTTATCTTGCTGAATGGCTTATTAAGTATATCAGTCATGTTGTCATTTGTGTTACAATACATTAACTTTATTTTTTGTGATTGAATCTTTTTTTTTATAAAATGATGTTGAGTTTCAATATGTTCTGATTTTGCATTCAATAAATTGGATTGTTTTTCAATTTGATTGTGTTTTGATTGCACACTTAATTGGAGTTGGTACTTCTTGATTGTGTCTCATATCTTCAAATATAGGTCTTAGCCAAACAAATTCACAAGTACTACTACACGATTCTTGTACTCGATTTCAGTAGAGGATAAGGAAATTGTTGGTTGCTTCTTGTTGCTCCAAGACACAATGCTTGAACCTATGTTGAATGCATAACCAATTATGGATTTTCAAGCATTTGAATCAT
This sequence comes from Sequoiadendron giganteum, assembly GCA_007115665.2. Lineage (NCBI taxonomy): Eukaryota > Viridiplantae > Streptophyta > Pinopsida > Cupressales > Cupressaceae > Sequoiadendron > Sequoiadendron giganteum. Next base: position 645,680,437 of record CM021103.1, on the reverse strand, counting down.
CTGTCCAATCATAGTCTGAATATATTCTCAACTCAAAATTCAAATGGTTAGTATATTCAATATCAAAATTAATGGTACCTTGTAGGTATCGAATAACTCTCTTTGGTTCTTTCCAATGAGTCTCGAGAGGTTTAGCCATGGATTGGCTAAGTATGCTGACTGAATATGCAATGTCAAGTCTTGTTGTGGTTAAGTAGTTCAAACTTCTCACTACAAAGTCCCATTTACTTTTGTAGTACCATTATCAATAGAAATTTTAACATTTTGTTCTAATGGAGTAGATAATGATTTACAATCTTGCACTTTGGATCAATTTCTTTACAGACTTACTTTGAGTAATCAAAGTCTTACCTTCGTGTTTCCATACTTCAATTCCGAAACAATAATGCATGTTTCTAAGATCCTTCATTTTCAATTCTTGTGAAAGATTACTTTTGATTTCATCAATCAAGTCTATAGCTCTTTCTATTATGATTAAGTTATTGACATACAATGAAATCAAAACAAACATTCCCATGTTCATCTTTCTTTATATACAAATTTAGGTCATTCTTACTCTTGATAAACCCTTGTTGGAAGGAGAAGTTATCAGTATTCACATACCATGGCCTTGGTGCTTGTTTAAGACCATACAATGCTTTCTTTAATCTGCGCACCAGATGTTCTTGTCCCTTCTTTACAAATCTTTTAGGTTGAACAACATAAACTTCTTTAAAATCACCATTCAAAAATGCTGATTTAAGATCTATTTGATGTAGATTTCAATTAGACTTAATAGCAAGTGCAATCATAAGTCTAATAGTGTTCATTTTAGCTATAAGTGCAAAAGTATCTTCATAATCTATTCCTCCCTTTTACGAATAACCTTTTGCATCCAATCTAGCTTTCAATTTGTCACCTGACTTCCATCAACATTAAACTTAGTTTTGAACACCATTAAGAGGCTATATGAATTTTATTTATTCACAGATAATTCAGTTAGTTTCCAAGTGTCATTTTCCATAATTGAATCATATTCTTCTTGCATAGCATTCATCTATTCTTTATGATTCTTATCTTCTCAAAGTTTTGAGATTCATCCACACTCATTATACCTGATTGGTAACTTGATTTGCCTCATTGATCTTCTTAATGGTTCACTACTAGATGGAGTGGCTTCACTTTGGCTTGTTTCAAGCTCACTTTGATCTTGAGTTTGTTGATCTGCAATATCTATACTCTCAATGTCTTCTTCAAGAAGTTTCCATGAAGTTGAACTTTCTTTCTTTAGAATACCATCTAGAGGCTAGGGTCACCAATGGTCCCAAGCTCTCATATTGAGGAAGCTTCTTGATGTTCACAACAATGCACCCCAATTAGCTATACATCGTAAGTGGTCTTATTTGTGTTGATTATAATTTGCAGAATCAAATGAAAAAAAATTGCAGAAATTAAAATATCACAAATAAGAACACAAAATTTATTGTGGTTCACCATTAATAAATGGCTACGTCCACACTCAGGGATTATCTCTTATTAATTCTCAAGTTCTCAATTGAATTACATATTCAGCCAGCAGTTGTATTTATAAATCAGTCTCCACTCCAATAATTGGAAAAATCAATTTGAAACAGACAACTTCTAAATTGGTGAACACATGCCAATAGAAGTTATTACAAAGAAAGAAACTGCTTCAAATTGTGAGAGAAACTTGCTAATTTGGGCTTCACAGAACCCAACAGTTCGACTACATTGTGCGTGACTTCACACATTATAAGTGGTCATAGAACGCTCCACTTTCCACCATGACCAGCTAAACCATTACTATCAAGACCTCTTGATTGATTAATACATTTCATCATAGTCTTGTCATGGACTGCCTCAATTCCCACATTTAAATTGTATCACAAATTTGACACGTCATTACACCATACCAACACACACCCACACTATACATTATCATAACTCAAAACACACAAACAAAGATCTTGTCACAGTCTTGACACCACAGTTTACCAATTTATACACACAAGACTAACCCATAGATGAACACAATGAACTCGGACATGACACCAATTCTACTGGTACACTATACCTTTCTAGAATCAGAAGTATGAAAATGCAAGCCTTATGCAAGAGCTGGGTTGATAGGGTGCGTAATAGGTAGAACTAGATACAAACATCAAACCCTGATAAAATGAGAAAGCGATGAGGCACAAGAGCAAAAGATTTATTGTTTCAAGTAATTTATATGTGACTTTTACCGTTTCAGGTCAGTTTAACAGTCAAAATTATATTGTCTCAAACATGGTGACAAAGAGCTATCAAAAGTTAAATGCATATTTGTTTAAACAACTATCTTTCTTTAAATATTAACGAAACTTCTATATTTTTTTAGTTTCTTTTTGAGTTATATATTATTATAAATTCTCTTCTCTCTACCGTTTTTGAGAATTTTTGTTTACAAAATAAATTGTAAATTAACGAAAATTCTGTATTTTTTTAATTTCTTTTTGAGTTATATATTATTATAAATGCTCCTCTCTACCGTTTTTGAGAATTTTTGTTTAGGAAATAAATTGTAAATTATAGTGTTTAATTTTGTTATTATTTTGTAATTTTATGTGGTAGAGAGGATATTTAAGATTTAAATTTAAGAAAATTATTATTATTATTTTTAATATTAAATATTATATGATGATAGATATTCAGGGAAATCCGGGGACGCGTCCTCCCCCCCAAAATGCCTTGTACCCGTTCCTGGGATGTCTCGGGTATTGGGGGACGGTAGGGGACCGTCCCTAATTTTCTAAAAAATCCAAGAAACGTCCCGGGACGGGGGGGCGGCGTTGACCAAATAGGGACGGCTGAACCGTCCCCCACATCAAAACATTTTTTTTTTATAATTTTTTTTTTTCTTGTTGTTTGTTGTGGTTTGGTTTATGAGTTGTTAGTTTAAATTATTTTCATATATCTTTCACAATATTTGGAACACTCACAAGATAAATATTTGATGCTCTATTAGAGATATATAAAAATAAAAATATATCATTCCAAAAGTGTGTAAACTTGAATTTATTTGCTTGCTGTTCACTAACAGGTTTTAGAGACAAAGACTTAGGATTTTGACATTTTAAAACAGTTCTTACTTCTTCACAATTCGAAATAGGCTGGATATTAAGGCAATTTGATGCCCAAAACTCCTTGAGTGTAGCAATTGTCCTCACATTTAACTGCTCAAATCCATATCAGATAATTTTTCCTTCATACGCCTCAGCTATTCGTTATTGTTCTATGCCAAGTAATCAATAACCTAGATGAAACAATCTTCATTGTAATCACAAATGTTCTCCCAATTTGTAAGCTGGAAATAATCTTATGTAATTTGATATAAGTTTATAAATTTTAACTTGGAGGTTGTATTATGATTCATGTATGTTAATTCTGAATTTTCAATGTGTATTGAGTATTGACAAAGAATGTTGAACACAAATGTTATATGTTAAGGTTCTATAATGTATATTATGTATGTTTTATCCATGTTTTCATATGCATATTTAAAAATTTTCTATATATTTTAAATTTTCCCTATATTTTATATAGCCGTCCCCCCGCCGTCCCTAAATTTGACCTCAAAAATCGGAAACTTGGGGACTCGTCCCGCCGTCCCCTGCCGTCCCCGTCCCAGAAACTTGAGGTAACCTTATTAATATAAATATTTTAAATATATCTATTTAAAAAAGTACTAAATATAATTTAAAGTTATTTTATTTATAGAAGAATTATTTTTATTTACTTTAAAAGTTTTTTTTTTAAATTTATTTAAGAGTTATTTTATAATTTTATAATTTTATAATTTTAAACTATTTAATTTTTTAAAGAATTATTTTATTTTATTAAACAATTATTTTAAAATTTCAATTTAAAATAAATAAATGTGAAATCTAAATAGTTTTTAGATAGTGTTGTGATAGTCTTTTGATGTTTATTGAGTGATGATAGAGGGATTATTATATTCTAAAGTAAAGAAAAACAATATATTTAGTATGGAATATTCCATAGAAAACTATAAAGAGTATATATAGAAGTTTGTCATTATAAAGATTGTAGTGCAAAAAAAAATTAAAAGTAAAATATTAAAATAATATTATTTTTTGATAGAATAATTAGAAAGAAATGATGATTATTTTTATCAAATTAAAAAATAATTATAAGCTCTGGTTACTTCTAGAAAGAAAGGAAGGTCCATTTTTAATTAAACTTATAATTCATCATTCAAACTATCAACATTATCAAAACCATGATACACTTTTTAATCACCATTGTTGTGATTCTCTAAATTGTAGTATGCAAGAAAGGGTGGGAGAAAGGGCGTTGATGTTGTGGGTTCTTTATAAGTATTCACCGTTCAATTATACATTTTATTTTGAAAAATCTTTGTATAATGTTAATCACAACAATTAAGGAGAATGTCAATTTCTTGTAATATTTTAGCACAGTATAATTTATTCATTTCTAACTAGAAATATCTACTATATTCATATGCAACATTACTTTGGTATCAATTTAAAAAAATAAAATTATTTGAAAAATTTGATGTTCATGACACTTATAATATATTTTAAAAATTCAAAAATATATTTTTGTACATCTAAAAACATAATTTTCAAAAATATGAAATTTTCAATTTTTAAATCATCAGTACCGTATTATAAGATTTATTAACTTCTCATCTAAAATTTATTTTTAAAATTTGAAAAACAAAAATTATAATATCAATTTAAAAAAATAAAATTATTTCAAATTAAAAAGTTAATACACTTTGATCAACTTTAGATCAGTACCGAAGATTTTTCTTAAACTCGAAATAATATAACCATGTCGGTTTTTCTTTATAATCCTTAATGATAACATTGAAGGTGACAAAGTGAACAATGCAAGGTTGAGGGATTTGCATGTTATTATATGATATGGAGGAGATACATAGATCTTCTTGCCTTGGAGTTTCATCCCTTCATACTAAACATTTTGCTATTCCTTAAAACTTCGATGAATGATCTTGGTATCCTTTAAAGTATTCAAATTGAAACATTTATCTTTTCAATTTTTAATTTCAATATTTGATTTTTAATTAAAGATTATCTTACATTTCAAATCATGTCAAGGATTCAGTAAAATTAATTTTTTTATATATAATTTTTGGAAATATGTTAAATATATAAGTAAAATAAAAATTAAATATATAACATATATATTTTTTTGTTTAAAGTTTTTTCACGAAGTGATTTACCTACAGCTATCATAAATGTGTAATATGAGAGTGATTTTATGGAATAAGATTTGAAATAAAAGACCAAATGCTTATATATGGTAGGATAATAATTTAAGATACACTAATCGATTAGGAAAATTCACTGTCAACAATTACGGTTAACAAATTCACTTCCAATAATTTATCGTCAATAATTCATCACCATGACAACAGAAGATGAATTATTGACAATGAATTGTTAGAAATAAATTTGTTGACTTTGAATTGTTAATGATAGACATATACTTAAAAACTGCTCTTTATATTTTCTTAATTTTGTTGGCAGAACACAAGAGCTAGGCTTGCCCTGAGAGCTGCAGGAGAGGCGGAACATAAGCTGATAGAGAACCGGGAGAAACTAAAGGTAGAACTAGCGAAGTTGGTGGAAGGAACGCGTGGGAAGGACGGGGGACATATGACAAAACTGAAAGAGTATAGAAACAGTTGTTACCAGAAGGGCAGTGGGTACTATGACGCTTTCAGGGAACAAAAGGAGAAGGTAGATTTTCATGCCAACCTTAACAGGCTAAACCTTGCTGCCTTCTATGACAAGTTAGAAGATATGGTGGAGACTCACCAGGTGCCTGACGACTTTCAATTCATTGAAGAATTGATAAAAGATGGAACAGAGTATAGGCTTCTGGTGGAACCTCTTGACATTGCTAATTATTACAGGCTGGGCAAGCATGAGGACTCAGGTCATTATATTAAAAATGCAAGGCCTCGTCGCTATAAAGCTCTTGAAAAGTGGTTGTCAGACGTGAAACCCGAAACCAGGCAGGCTGCGCTTAATATTCAACAAGAAATAACCAAGGACTCCTGCTTCTGGGCTCATGTAGAAGAACTTTCATGGCTAATGAGTAATACAAGGGAAAATCCAGAGGTTGTGAGAAAGAAGTGCACCGAATTCCTGGACCATCTGAAGCAAATTATGGAGAAAAAGGAGTTGTGTGTGCAGGAGGTTAAGATGGGAGAATCCAGTTTTGTGAAATTGTGGAGGAAGCTGAGCCCACAAGACCGACAATACGCCACTATCTTCAGTGTCTTTGGAGATATAAACTAGGGCCATTATTATTAGATCTTGAATTGCTCCTCTTAACAAATTATCTGATACTATATTTGAAGTGGAGCAATTGGTGTTAAGACTTAAACTTTGTTTGTGTTTCAGTTGTGCATTTTTCCGACAGAATGGTATATACACTTATATTTTACTGCTCTAGGGTTTGCTGTTTAGTTGCTCTTATATACACTTCTATGCAGCACAGTGATATTTTCTCCGGTTATTTGAGGATAGTAATGTAAATTCTCTCTATGTAAGTTAAATGGTTGGCAAAAATCAAATCGTAGGACCTTTGCATTGTAAAGTTTACTGGTGAATTTGAGTTCTGTATTGTAATACATGTTTTTTTTTTATTATGATTTTAAATCTTTTATTATGATGATGGATTATAAAATGTGATCTTAAATATCAATTAAAAAATAAATAATCAAAATTTAGAAAGTAATTGATTTGAATATTTTATATTTGAATGGTTATTAAAATTTGAGATTTGCTTCTTTTATTATTTGATGGTTATTAAAATTTGAATTTGTTTTTCTTTTATTGCTTGATGGTTTTTGGATTTGATTGTGCAAGTATTTTTTGCATCAACGTTTCAGATCACACTCCGTGATCCATCATCATGATGAATTAGAAAGCTCCAGAATAAGGATCACACTTCATGCCCATGATACTTATCCTTGAGCTCTTTAATTCATCCTGATGATGGATTGCGGAATTTATCTTTGTTTATTTAAAATTCTGAGGTAATAATGAAGAACCTTATTCTCGTATTTGAATGGATTGGAACATTCTTTTTTTTGATATATTGAAATTTTGAAGATGGATTGGAACATTCTTTTTTTAAATATATTGAAATTTTGAGGTTATATCGGGGAACATTATCTCTGTCTCTGAAGGGATTTGATAACAATATTTTAATTATTTAAACTGTAGCCACATTATAAATATTTTTTGTCATTTAAAAAAAATTTGAAGCTTCGATTAGGGAAAGAAAAAGGTAGTTGATATTTAATTATTCTGTATTCTGTTTTTTTACATAATATCTTGTACAGCAGTCTGGCATCCCTGATGCCTGAGTTTGTTTTTTCTTACTTTTACCTGTCTGCACATGATCTATATCTGTTCTACTTATTTATCCTTGAGATTTTCTTAAATAAGTCTTTTACAACTTATCAGCCTTTCTGTACTGCCTTACGGCTTTTGGTTGCTGCTTTGCATCCTCAAAAAAGCACAGCATTATGCGGTTTACTCGCTGTATGTAGTTCTAATTGTTAACCGTATGGGTGCTTGAGGCTCCTATGTTTAATCTAACTCTAATATCACCGATAAAATGGAGTTATCTTTTAATTGTTTGAAGAATTACAGATTTATATTTTTATTTATAGACAGTGAAGATGAGTTTAAGTGTAGTATAACAAACATTGTTGTTAATATATCAGTTAGAAAATAAATTTTTGGATTCTATTGTTTGTTTTTTGGTGATGTTTCGGATCATCACACTCAGTGATCTATTATCAGAACTTTGAAAGTTTTTTCTGATGATGGATGATGGATCACCAGTGTGATCCGAAACATCATAAAAAACAGATACAATTGAATCTAAAAATTTATTTTCTAATTTTATGAACTATGAAAAACTGATACCAAATATATCAGTTATTATATTAGTTGTTAGAAGACAGTTCTGATTGGTTAGATAATTTTGGTCACAGCCTCCTGCTGGAATAAGATGAGGATGTTTTCAAAGTTAGTACATTTTTTTTGGTTACTGTTTTTAGCATAGTTTGCATTGGTTGGCAAGGAGCCTGAATTCTCTAGATAGGTATATTTTTCGGATTTGACATGAGACGAGTTGTTGGATGTGAGTTGGTGGCTGTAAGAGGAATTAAATCAATAAGAATATAGGAAACCAGAAAAATATATCAATTATATACAAACAGATAGTTCATTGTATGTTTGGTAGATGATGGTATTTTAAATTTGAATTTGTAAAAGAAACTGTCCTTTAGAAAATTTCTAAAACAATTGTTTGACTTTGAGAGCTATGGGAGTTTTTTTTTTTTCCTTAAATGAAGTAATTTACTGTATTTATTTTAAAATGGTAAATATATCCGGTCCACCAGACTTATTGATTTTTTTATTTTGAAGGGATAAATTTTACTTCCTGAAGTATGTGTATGTAGACTTGTTAAAATCTAAGTTTCTGTGAGAAATTGTGAGTGGGAGGTATGAAGAAGTTGTTGATATTAATTTAAGTATTCAATAGAAAATGGAATTTAAGCAAAACAAGTGAAAAAACTTGATATTAATTTGTACATTTAAAATAGGCATGTCAAATTCTTGTAAATGCATATCAGGGTGTTCATAGTATTAAATTGCAAACACTCAAATTAATTTTTACAAAAGTTGAAGGGATGATCAATCTAATAAGAATTAAGGAGATGATTTAAGTAATCAATATTTTCTTGAGAAAATCTTTAGAAGTTTGCCTCCAAGATATGACAATGTTGTTTTCATGATAGAAATTTTAAAAGGTCTTACAACTATGAAAATTGATGAGTTAAATGACATTCTATTAATTGTAGAAGAACAAATAAAAAATAGTGAAGAAACTTTAGAGTAGGCATTTGCATCCAAGAAAAACATAAGAGATAAAAAAAATAAAAAATTCTAAGGGTTTTCATAAACATGGCAATGAATATTATTCCAAAAATGAGGATAGAGGAGATGCAAGTCTAGTCATAACTCAATAGGTAGGTGCTAATATGATGGAGGAAGATATTCTGGTTTTCATGGAAGAACAATTATAGACCTGTAAAAGTAGAGATATTGGTAGAGAGGAAAGGCATATCCATTATTTTTATTGTAATAATTTTGGCCATTATGTTACACCCCGAATTGTAAGCTACTACATAATAGTATTGCATAGGGTCAAAAGATTGTAATGTGAACTCAATGCTTGAATAAAATGTGTACCTTGTTGTCAATTTGAGTATTGTTACATTTAATGATTGTCTCATTTTAATGTATTTCAATTGATGTCATTCTTGGTGTAATTATGCATATTAAGTTATAGAATTGTTAATATTCTAACTTGTGAAATGTTGTATCTATACTGTTATGTTGTGAGCATTTGACTTCCGTGGACGTATGTCAGTGGATGCAGGTATAGGTACCATTCCTCTAGGCGGAGGGGAAATATCACTTGGGAGAGGGGCTTGGTTGGTTAACCGGTAATGTGAACTATCTGAGCATACACTTCACTATAGAGAGAGTAACTGAGTCAGTTGAGTTAGATAAGTCATCCATAGTCATAGACTGGCAATAGGAGTCGTGTCTTCTTCTGTACCTTTTGTAAGTGATGTTTATCTATTAACTGTCTCATTGTAATAAGTTCATTACAACAGATTGTATTTGAATGCAAGTAATTAGGCTAGGTATATATGTATACATATATATACATATGAATTATATACACGCACCCATATGTATATGCACATCGATACAAGTGTGTGACTGGCAAATGGATATGCCCACATAGTTGCATCGACATGGTATACATACACATACGTGTATATCAAAATATATATGGACATATGTATATGAATGTATATGTATATACATCACTTGTTGCATGGAGGATATTAATAATATTATATTATTATTGCCTATTGATATATATACATATACATATTATATAATAAATATATAAATATTAAAGTTAAAAATAATTAACATATTATACATATACATATTATATCCTTTGCCTCGGTGCCTCCTGTTGTGGGCTCCTCTGGCCCTGTGCCTACGGTTGGGCTGTTTGGTGAGTCTGCGGGCTCTGTTCCTACACTTGGGGTGGTTCCTCCAGCTGCTACTGCTACTGGGACGGCTGCTGCTGCTACTAGGAAGGTGAGATCTTTTTCTGATGCTGCTAGGGGGGTTGCTCGACTTCTTCTCTTGTTCGTAGGTCTCTCCCCTACGCTTGGGATTCCCCTGTGGTGATTTGTGGTCCATAGATCGTTGAAAAAGAGGAATTTTATTTGAAGATGAGAGTGGTTTGCAGGTTCAATGGCCTTTGGCCCTCCCTCCCGGATCTTCACGATTGGGTGTCGGTTTCCTGGAAGCCTTTGGTGGATGGGGAAATTGAGCTCTGCCCTTGTGCTAGGGGCTTCTTCATTGCTACCTTTGCCTCCCCCCTTGAACGAAACTGTGTTTTGGATAGGGGTTGGATGTGGGTTATCCATTCTTTGTCCATCGGGCCCTGGTCTCGTTCTTTCAACCCCCTTACAGAGCCGTTGAACACTAGACCGGTGTGGGTCTGTCTGCCAAACCTTCCTCTCTAGTTTTGGGAGAAATCTTGCTTTGAGGCCATTGGTAACTCCATTGGTCGATTCCTAATGGTGGACTCCACAACTTGGGAGTTTGGACACACTACGATCGCTCAGTTGCTGGTTGACTTGGACATCTCCAAACCTCTTCATGGGATGTCGTTTTGCTAGTGGAGGACAAACCTTGGAAGCAGCTCCTGGACTATGAGGGTCTCCCCTTTCGTTGTAGGAGATGCTTTTCTGTAGGTCATTTGGCTGCTGCCTGTCCTCAAGACCGCCACAAGGGTGCTGCCACTTGGTGGAAGGGCGCCCTTTTAGACCACCTCACGGTGGGCCCTTCTGATTTTGCTTCTGTGGAGGATGATGAACAGGTTTCTACTCCTCTCTTGGACATCCCTACTGTGGAACCACCCTTGGTCCGCTCTGCTGACGCTGGCTTGTCTGTGCCTGACTATTCACTTGATTCTACTATCGCTGCGCTGTCTGTTTCAGACTGTCCTCCTTTGGGTGACTCGTTAGTTGGTACTACGCTTCCGTCTCCTTTGTTGCTTGGTGGCTCCTCTCCGGTGGTGACTGTGCTGATGCCACTTCTCTCTCCTTCTCCGTTGCCTGTCTCCAAGCCTCCCTGGTCGGTGGTTCTGCGAAAGAAGAAAGGTCCCCTAGTTTTCGTTGCTGATTCTCGGCCCCGGATGCGTGGTGCTAGCCTTGACCCTTTTGGTTCGGGGTTTGCTTAGTTCCTGTGGGTTTCTACAACTGTTTGTCAACTGTTCCTGGTTTTTTCTCCACAGCTGTTTATCAACTGTTTCTGTTTGTCCCTATAGTTCAATGTCTGTTCTGAACTATGTTGGCCTTTGGCTTTTTGGGCCCTTTGTGAAGGGTACAACACCCTGAAAATGTTGCTTAACTTTTCAAAAACATATATATGTATTTATATAATTATTATAACTTTAATATTATATAAATATATAATATTAATAAATATATATTATTATTAATGGAAATCATTGTTACTTAATTCTCATCACTTGCTAAGGAAATCGAATGTTTCCTGAAGTATTATTTAAAATCGATTCACTCCTTACAATATGAGATAAATCAAATATTGAGGACTCCTATAAAGTTGGTTTGAAATATTCGAATCCCAAACTTAGGCTTATCTAAAGCATAAGAGAAATATTTCAATTTATAAACTATTGACTATAAAGTTAGATTTTAAATATTTGGGGAAAACTTAAGCTTTCCCCGTGAAAATGAAGAATGGCGGAAGAAGTAGAAACGCGTGACTGAGAAGTGTGCTTCGCCTAGGAGAAGAGTTCAAACGTTGTTGAAATGCAGGAGGCAACGCAACTCAAGAGTGTAAACCTGTTGCAATTTTGAGCATGACTTTTTCTCAAATAATGAATCAACTACCTAGTTCGTGCCATATCCCTGTAAGTGGCGATTTCTGATAAACAGTTGAAAAATTCTTGTTTTGCTAGCTCGTAGGTAAGCCGAATCACTTCCTAAAGTGCTGAGTGAGGGCTTGGAAACCCGCCAAGTGTCTTTGAATAAGCCTGGCTGTGTATTGTCAATTCTCATGCATTCCCGTAAGGAAATGCATTGCATTTCATGACTCTATAAAAAGGCTTTCAACTGCTGTGAATTATCACTCATTCTTATTGATTCTTACTCATCCTCATTCTGATTCTTATTGCAATCTTGTTCATTCTCTTTTTCATTATGAGCATCCTTATTCATACTCTTTAGTTGTGAGAAGCCATTGCTATGAGAAGTGATTTGCTATGAAAAGCCAATGCTATGAGAAACCATTGCTGTAGGAAACCATTGTTGTGAGAAGCCATTACTGTGAGAGGCCATTATCTGTGAGAGAAATTTTTGGAAATAGTATTTTACTATGAGAAAGAACAAAGAAACTCTGTAATTTGGAATACTGCAAGAAAAGACCATCATCACTTGTGGAAAGCTTACTCCAAGCATGATTACTTTATTCTCATTTCATCTTTGATTTTTATGAAGTCATGCTAGATCAATGAAGTACTATTCTGCTCTTTATATTTTCAAACCTTGAGAATTCATGTTAGACAAATGAAATATGTTACTGTTGTATGGTGCTTGCATTTGAATGTCCAAAAGTTACATTAAGTAAATAAGTCATAGGTGATGCATGATTGTTTAAAAGAATATTTATCTGTCTTGAAAGGTAGACAATGCATTTAGTATTATTGCTTATTTGTATGATCTCTATATATGGAGAATATGATTGCATTAGTTACTAAATACTAGGACGAAAATGAAGGCATTAAGTCAAGTAACAAACCACAGCTTAAGTTAATAGGTTAACTTAGACAGCTTGAGGTACTCCTAGGATGAAGATGTCTAGTAAAGGAAGGGAATTTATGATTACTTGTTATGCTATTTCATTTCAAGTAGTTTAGTTTGATGTAGGATGTTTGGGGTACAGATTACCCAGTGAAGGACAAAGACCTACGCATAGTGTAAGATAGCCCTGAGTCAAATCGACCCTGAATAGTGTATATGATAGATGACCTTCATTTGAAGTACTAAATGAGAACACTTTGGCCAAAGTAGTGAAATATACAACATCCACTTAGAATGTGCCATGCTTGAGACTACACTGTCAGTTCATCGTGATCCTTAAATCAAGCTAGTTCGGGATTGTGAAATAGCAAGTTCTAGTTTTGTAGGACACACCACTATGCTCAGTCGGTAAACAATATTGGTTACCCTACCAATCTCTTCCTTGAAGGGAGGGCCATCTATTGAATGGTAGATGTGCGGGGGATTGCATTATAAGTCCATGGTTGGTGGAAAAGTGCCCGAGTGATGTTTCTCCTCCTTACCAGGCTACTGAGGCACCGAGATTTGAAAGGCGGATTTCTGAACCTTCTTACCACTATTAGTTCAAAAGCTCAACGAGCTATGTATGTGCACGTATGTATATTTTCTCTGATGTTCATTTGAAAAGGAAAATTTTCGTTATTTGAAATATGCTGTCTTGTTCATTTGAAAGGAAAATTGTTAGTTAGCATATATCGTGTTAATTGTTAATGTAATGGAAAAAAATGTTTCAGTACTTTCTTATATGCATGTTATCTATGTTAAAAGTTGTAGATTAAGAATTTTTTTTTACGTAAGAACCGGGTCGTTACACATTATGATTTTTAATGTTGGTATAAGCAATATGCTCACAATATTATAGAAGATACACAAAATATGTTCCTTTCCTATTTGAATACAAGTTTCAATGAGGATATTTTGTGGTATATTGATTCTGGTTGCTCTTCACATGTGACTTTTGATGAAAAAATATTTATTGATCTAGATGAAAAGCATAATAGTACTATTGTGTTAAGGGGATAATAAATCACATAGGACTAAGAAAAGGAACAATTGAAGTAACTAATGAGAATTATAAAATTAAGTATATTTTAAACACTTCATTAGTTCCTATTCTAAAAAAGAATATGTTTGATTGGTCAAATAATTATCAAGTTATTTTTGATGGGAATGATTCTATAATCAAAGATAAGTCACTAAAAACTGTAGTGGTTGCACAAGCACAAATGATTGGTGATCACATGTTTCCCCTTTGCTTTTCTTCAAGTAATCAAATCTCAAGTACTATAGAATTGCATGATAGTTATTTATGGCATCAAAGTTACGGGCATCTCAATTTTGGTGGTTTACTTTTACTTAAGAAGAAATGTATGATTGAAGGTTTTCCATTTATTAAGAATAAACAAGAAGATTGTGAAGAATGTTTGTTTGGAAAACAACATAGAACTACTTTTCTAATTGGTTTGTCTAGAAAGACTACAAAACCCTCAAAGTTATTCATATTGATTTGTGTGGTCCTATGAATACTCTCTCTCTTTCTAAATAAATCCCAAGTACTTTTCCACTTTTATTAATGATTTTCTCGTAAAATTTGGATATATTGTTTGGTTGATAAATTAGAAAATTTTGACAAGTTTGTTGATTTCAAATAGTTAATAAAAAAGTGGTCAATACATTAAGGTCATTAGATAGGATAATGGGGGTAAGTATAGGTCAAACATATTTTTGGATTTTTGTAGACAACATGGCATTTAAAGATAGTTTACCAATTCTTACGCTTCACAACAAAATGGAGTTGTTGTGAGGAAAAACATGACTATTGTTGAGATGGCTAGAAGCATGATGGAAGAAAAGAACCTGGATAAAAAAAATTGGGCATAGGTAGTCACTAATCTAGTCTATTTGTTGATTAGGAGTCCCACAAAAGTAGTTTTATGGGATGACTCCTGAATAAGCTTGGTCTAATTTTACACAATTTGTTACTCATCTAAAGGTGTTTGGTTATGTTGCTTATGCACATATATACTTAGAGAAAAAAAAGTTGGATTAAAACAACTTCAAATACATTTTTATTGGTTATTTTTATGAAAACAAAGATAATTATGATTATATCAATAAGAAACTAATCATAAGTAGAGATGTCATATTTGATGAAAGAGCACAATATATTCTTGATGAAAAGGATGCACGTTGTGATTGATTTGAAGCAATATAAACCCCCTATAAATAATGCAGGTGAAGGAGAATCTCATCTAATTGTGTTTAATGAATCAAAAGTAATTGATAATGCAAAACCATCATTCTCACACGTGGAGCAAAGGAGATATAAGAAATACTATAGAAGAATTGAAAGAATTCATCCCCAATCACTCATGTTGGACACTAGTTTTGATAAGATGACTACAAGGTCCTATAAGATGACTACAAGGTCCTATAAAAGAATGAACTATTCTCTCATGACTCAAGTTATACAAAATGATGGGCTAGAAGATTTTACAAAAGCTAGTGGAAAAGAGTGAAATGTTGTCCATTGAATGAAATGAAACTTGGGAGTTATTCGAATTTTCCCTAGTAAGGATGTTGTGGGTACAAAATGGATCTATAAAACTAAGTATAATTTTGATGGGAGAATTGATAAACATAAGGCTAGATTGATTGCAAAAGGGAATATTCAATAGGCATGTATTGATTAGACATAAAATTTTGTTCCTGTAGCTAGGATTGATACTACTAGATTAATCTTGTCTTTAGCCACTAAAAATGGATGAATTGTTTATCAAATATATGCTAAGAGTGCATTTTTGAATTGTTATATTGATAAAGAATTTTATGTTTCTCAACTACAAGGTTTTGAATTACCTTCCGATAAACTTTTTTTTAGAGGTTGAAGAAGGCTTTGCATGACTTGAAACATGCACCCCACACATGGTATTCTAAATTTGACTCTTATCTTCAACACAAAGGTTTGGTAAAGATTTAGTATGATTTTAATTTTTACATTAGACATTCTAGTGAGGATATTCTCATTCTTGTTCTATACGTGGATGACCTACTATACAATGAGAATAATTCCTCTTTGTTTGCATAATTTAGGGCAACTATGGTTTCAAAATTTAAAATGATTGATTTAGGAATTTTGCATTATTTTTTTGGTCTTAAAGTTTGGCAACATATAGGAGGTATATTTTTGTCACAACAAAAGTATGTTTTAGATCTTCTTTAGAGGTTTTGTATGTAAGATTGTAATTTTGTGGCCACACCTATGGAAGTTGGACCTTAGTTTCTAGATTTTGTTGATTTTGCTTCTATGAGTCCCACTCTCTATAATTAGTTGGATGTTTGTCACTACCAAACCATATATCACATATCTCGTAAGCCTAGTTTCTGGGTTCATGTCAAAACCTAAGGAGACACATTAGAGTGTTGCTAACAGGATTCTTAGGTACATCTTTAAGGGACATAGCATTATGGTCTTCATTTTCAACATTTAAAGGAGAGTAAATTGGTTGGACATATTGATTTTGATTGTATAGGTTCTATAGATGATCAAAAGTCTACTTTTGGTTATACTTTTAGTCTTGGTTATGTAGTTATTTCTTGGAAATCCAATAAACAACCCACAATATCTCTTCCACTTCTATTGCTTGTCTAGTTGTTTGGTTGAGGAGAATATTACATCTACAACAAATACAAGATGGCCCCAGGTAAAAGCAAGAAGTTGGGTCCACAAAAAGGGGAAGTTTTGGCCAAAAAAAATCCTACAGGAAACACATATGCGTTATTAAAAAAATGCGTATGCGTTATGCTTCAGATACTTGAGCCTAAAAAAATGCGTACACACTAAAAAATGCATATGCGTTATGTAATGTGTTGTTATAGGCTCTCTAATATATTTATCTCATTTATAAATAGTGTTCTAACCCAATATTTTAGAGCTTTAACTAAGAAAGGTTCCATTGTCCCATGACAACACTATCCCATCTATATGAAGAGAGTAACTTCCCAATGCTAAATGCTAACTAGTACACTCCATATTACAAATGGCTATGATGAGGCTTCTACTAACCTCAAAGGGTATTCCAATATATGAAAAAGTATGTGGATGATCAATTTCATCTGTAGATGTTGTTTAAGGCTTGGGTATTAGAGTTGAAGCACCCTCACTTCACTAGACCCTTTATTGGAATTTAACTTAGCCAAAAATAAAATCTTATAATATTTTATTAAAACCTCTAGCACAAGGTTTCTAACCTAGCATCTATTACAAAAAAAGGTAGAAATGGTTAGTACCCTACTATATTCTCCAAATTTTTTTATCACCAAGATCTTGCAAAGGTGAGGTGAGAGAATATAATGGGTAGTTGTAGTAAACCACTAAAATATTATTGTTATTGCAATATGTGACCCTAGAAAGAGCTTTGATACTACATGATAGGATATCACCTACTAGAAACTAACAAATTGAATGATAACATGCAAAAAAGAACACAATGCTAGAAATGTATTATGAATATGCTCATATGAATAACAAAAAATATAGTCCTCTTCAAAGGGCCAACCTCCTTAATAACAAAGTTATGTTACACAACATGATTCCAAGATTATATTTAATTTCATTGCAACACCAATATAAATCACCCAAAAAAAGTGATTTATGAGGTACAACCATTGTGAAATAAATCTACACAATGTAATATTAATTAAATAACTATATTATAACTATTACAATGCAACACAAGTGGAAGAGGGCTGGATCACTGTAAAGGGAAAAAAAGACAAGTCCTCTAAACCTCCTTTTGACATGACTCTTCGCTCCCACAAGAGCAATTCTAAATGTAAATCTTGATGGTTCTTGGTTGGGGGGCTGGTTTTTGGCTAGTTGTTGGTTGTTTGATTGCCTTTTTATCCTTGGTTGTTTGTGCCTTCATGTCTTTAAGTCTTGACAACCTTTTGGTTTAGGGTTCTAGATCCATTCAAAATCTACTTGTAAAGGGTTTCGGGGTCCCTTCAAAACCTATTTTTGCCTTAATAAAAAAAAAAAACTATTACAATGCTAAAAAAGTATGACTTGGAGCTCTTAATAATTGCACTTGTATATGTTGCTACTTAATTAAAAAATACATAATTAATATAATATGATTTAATATCCATGATTGATGTGCTTTTATTTAAAATGTGCAAACATGTATATCTATTTTATAAATAAATTTTTTAATAAATAATTTTTTATATTTTAAAAAATATTTTTCAAAAGCTTATGTGTAATCAAATATTATTACAATTGTTGTGTCCATATAGTTGCTTATCTCCCCAAAACCATCTTGAATGTTTAGATAATAAATTATTTATTTGTCAATCATTTCTAACACTTCTAGATTATTTTAATAATTTACAATAAGTTCCCTTCATTTTTAATTTTCTTTGGTAAGGATTAAATCCAACATGTTTAATCTCAAACATATATCAACACAAGAATCTATTTCCCTTCTCATCTTATTTTATTTTTAATAATCAAAGGAAACAATTACATTCTCTTTAAATTTTATAATCATATATAAAAAATCAATAAAAACAATAAAGATCATTTGTCAACATCTCTAAAGTTTTGTCTCCACTAGCTTTTCCTTTTTTTGAACATTAAGAAGTGATGGTGTAATTAAATGTGTTGTACCTTGTCCTAGGTCATGATTACACCTTAGTTAAGTTTACTTAGGGACCACATAGGAGGTAGTTGGAGGTTTTCCACTTTTGGTGGACTTATCATTTTATTACTTTATCACTTCCACCTTTCGTGGATATATCATGTGATTATCTCTCCACCTTTTGTGGGTGATCCACAATTTGTGGTGATTATCACATTATCACTTTTCCACTTTAAGTGGAGTGATAGTTTTTCATAGTTGTCTCATGTCATAAGATTACGACACTTGTCATAATCGTATGCCCTTCTATGTTCTCACCTTGGCTATATAACCAAGGGGTCTCTCATTGTAAAACAATCATCTCATATCATTGAATCATACTGATGAGAATACAATTTATTCTTGTCACATTCTATTCTCTCTCTTCTTGTGCTTTCCATTTGGTCGAAAGATCTTGGCAGCCATAGCCAATTCTAACAAGAAGTTTCTTAGATACTTAAGTTTTTCAAACTATTTATTTCTAAATCTATTATCTAATATAACTACACCAAAAAATGTTACATGGCTTTGACTTACATGTAATTATTTCAGGAGGTGATAGGATGTATTTTATCTATTATGTAGTTTGCATATTAGAAAAGTTACTTTAAAATGATTTTTATATAATCACTAGCTAATTCTTTGAAACTTCATTGAGAGGATTTTTTACATTTTTCCATAAATTTTATATTTTTTTGGAACACCAAGAAGTTTCTTAGGCACCTTCTTGAACTTTTTCAAATTATTTCTCTCCAAACTCATTATTGAATATGACTTCATTAATTAAATTTAGATAGTCTTAACTTACATATAATTATTTTAAAAAGTGATGGATACATTTTATCAATTATCTACTTTGTGTGCTAGAGAAGTTATTTAAAAAAAAAAATCTATGAATAAACAACTCTTTTGATTTTCATTGAAATTTTATTATACATGTTTTTACTAATTTTATATTTTATTTTCAAATATTAAGAAATTTTCTATACACCTTCATAAACTATTTTTTAAAGATGATAGATGCATTTTGTCTATTACCTAATTTGTCTCCTTAAAAAAAAAAAACTTTGACTAACTGGTCATTTGTTCACACCTTCCATTACAGCTCGTGGTGGCTTCGTAGCAATAATTAGGAATGTTCATGAGATAAATATCAATGTTTTGTTTTCCATATATTCATAGATATTAATGTAATAAATGGCGATATTCAAACCATATCTTAGCTGTGAAGAATTGCTTGAATTTCCTTGAGACTTCCACATTTTGATATGAAATTGTGTTAGGGGGCCACATGGTTTCCCCCTTCCGTCATAGTATAAGAGAGATTTTGCACTAGGTATTTCTTGTGTAAAAGTGAGGCTATTTCCATAAAAGTTTTTTCTGTTTTTTTTTTTCAAACTTATGATTAACTCATTTATAAACAAATTAAATATAATGGTGAAAGGTATATATTAATGCTATTTTTATTTAGTTTCAAATTTATTTTTAAGAGAGTATATTGATATGTAAATATATTAATAAGTGATGTGATTTTTGTGTAAAGTTAAGTTTTTTGTTTTATATTATGTTTATTATACATTTATTTTTTGCTTCATTTTTATGATTCATATATCTCTATACATTCAACTATATTCACACATATTTTTAGGTTTTCAATTTTCAGGTTGATTTGTCCTCTTTTTATGTTTGGTGTCATTTTCACAATTGTGGGGTTGAGGACTTGACCCTTTCAAACTCAAAATTGATTTGCTTTATCCATACTCTTCCTAGATAAGGATGAATAAGCATGCAATTATGTAATATGTTGATATGTCCTTGTATTTAAATGCATCATGTGCATTCATTTTAGACATCTCTTAATCCTACCCTCTTTAACCATTCTAAGCATTATCATTTGCATTTAAAGAAGGGAACACTTTAGTTTGGTGTACTGAAAGAAATCTTGATTATATAAGCATTCTAAGAGCATATGCATGTTTGAAGAGTGTTATTTGTTATTGTACATATGTATTTCTGGCCTAGAAGAATGTGTTTCCTAGCAACATAACAACCTTACCAAGGTATTTATAAATGTTACAAGTCTTCAATACTAGAAAGGAGAAAAGAAAACACAAATCATTCATATGAGCATCATAACATAGTTTTAAATTGCAAAGGATCAAGTTTGAACTTAGAGGATGAATCTGTGACCATAGATTTGATCTCGCATAGAATATTATGTGAGGTGTTACACAAACACAAAGATTGTATTTATAGAGTAGGTAGTAGCTTGATTCTAATATATTCATCATTAATAGACATTCTTTGAATAGAGAGCTAAGTACACTTATCCACTATATTTACTTTCTAAATATAGTTGTTGCAATTAATCTACTTTATTAGTCTCAATTATCATTAATTAATCCAGAATAATTTATGCTCATGCATATATATCTTATTAGATTGACCTAGATTAAGAATTAAGGAAATGTTATTTTCCTTTACACATATATCATAGTTATACATAACTCCAAAATTATTATTTATATATTACAAAATGTTATCAAGAATCTCAATATAAAGGCAATTTATTTGACTTTAAATATTTTTTTTTATATTATTGTGAAGGAAAATATGTTTTCCTTATAATTAACCTAAGATAATTAAGTAAATTCAAACAAGTAAGCATGGATATCCTATAGTTGTTGTATGGTTGGGTTTTGTCTCTCTTTTGTTCATGTTGGTCAATGAGTTTTGTTTCCAGTGATCAAATCTTGATGTTTTCATCCTTCGATGATGTAGATGTAATCCTTCCTTTTTAATATAAATATACCATATGGCTATGCCATTTTGATTGATAGAAAAAGTAGTATTGAGATTTAGATTATTATTATAAACTATATAATAATAATCACTAATGAATTAAGGATAGTAGATTCAAGAGGACCTTAAGTGTGTGAAGCATATATACTAACATGACCTCCAAACTCAAACTATTTAGATGAATGAAATCATTAAGTTAAGTGTCATAATAATATTAGTTCATAAAATAGACACTCAACACATATACTAGATTGAATTGGTATTAAAACACTCATTAGACATGTATCATTATTAAATAACATCATAAAAAATCATGATATCACAATGCAAATTATAATGTTATTGTTAACAAACTCTAAATTCAATCACATTTACTTTAGAACTATGATGAAGACCTAGCTACAACAAGTTAAAATTGGTTGCCTTCATGGGATGTGGAAACATTTTAATTACAATAACCTACTAACATACTATAATCCAAGATAAATCTACTCAACTTGAATAAATTAGATCAAATCTATGTAGATAGGTACAATGTTGCTCTCAAATCAATGATCTCCACCTTTTATGCCCAAATCTATTCATAGATATGGTTTAAAAGGGAACTTGTTAGGATATAATGTGTTTTGTTATAGGCTCTCTAATATATTTATCGCATTTATAAATAGTGTCCTAACCCAATATTTTAGAGCTCTAACTAAGAAGGGCTCCATTGTCCCATTACAACACTATCCCATCTACAAGATATGAAGAGAGTAACTTCCTAATGCTAAATGCTAACTAGTACACTCCATATTACAAATAGCTATGATGAGGCTTCTACTAACCTCAAAGGGTATTCCAATATATGAAAAAGTATGTGGAAGATCAATTTCATCTATATACATATGTTGTTTAAGGCTCGAGTATTAGAGTTGAAGCACCCTCACTTCACTAGACCCTTTATTGAGAATTTAACTTAGCCAAAAATAACATCTTATAATATTTTATTAAAACCTTTAGCACAAGGTTTCTAACATAGACATCTATTAAAAAAAAGGGGTAGAAATGGTTAGTACCAGGCTACTATATTCACCACTTTTTATCACCAAGATCTTGTAAAGGGGAGGTGAGAGAATATAGTGGATAATTGTAGTGAGCCACTAACATATTATTGTTAGGACAATATGTGACCCTAGAAAGAGCTTTGATACTAAATGATAGGATCCCACCTACTAGAAAATAACAAATGGAATGATAACATGCAAAAAAGAACACAATGCTCAAAATATATTATAAATATGTTCATATGAATAACAAAAAACATAATCCTCTTCAAAGGGCCAACCTTCTTAATAACGAAGTTTTGTTACAAAACATGATTCCAAGATTATATTTACTTTCATTGCAACACCAATACAAATCTCCTAGAAAAAGTGACTTGAGAGGTACAACCATTGTGAAATAAATCTACACAAAATAATAATAATTAAAAAACTATATTATAACTATTATAATGCTCAAAAAAATTATATGTAGCTCTTAATAATTGCACTTGTATATGCTTCTATTTAATTTAAAAAAGACATAATTAATATATGATTTAATATCCATAATTTGATATACTTTTATTTAAATGTGCAAAAAGGTACATATCTATTTTATAATTAATTTTTTTAATAAACATTATTTTATAAAATGTACAAAAGAACTATTAGAGTTCTCTTTAAATTTTATAATTATAAAAAAATAAATAATAAAAATAATAAAGATCATTTGTCAACATCTACAAAGGTTTGTCTCCACTAGCTTTTCTTTTTTTTATTTGAACATTAAGAAGTTTCTTAGATACTTAAGTTTTTCAAACTATTGATTCCTATATTTATAAATCTATTATCTAATATGAGTGCACCAATCAAGGTTACATAACTTTGACTTACATGTAATTATTTTAAGACGTGATATGATGTATTTTGTTTATTATGTAGTTTGTGTGTTAGAAAAGTTACTTTAAAATGAGTTTTCTATGACTAGTTAATTCTTTGAAACTTCATTGAGAGTTTTTTTTTATATTTTTTCATTAATTTTATATATTTTTTAAAACATCGAGAAGTTTCTTAGACACATCCTTTAATTTTTTTCAAATTATTTCTCTCCAAACCCATTATTGAATATGACTTCACCAATTAAATTTAGATGATTTTAATTTACATACAATTATTTTAAGAAATGATGAATGCATTTGATCAATTATCTATTTTGTGTGCTAAACAAATTATTTAAAAAAACCATTTCTACAAATAATCAATTCTTTTGAATTTTCATTGAAATTTTATTATAATCTTTCACTAATTTTTATATTTCATTTTGAAATATTAAGAAATTTCTTAGACACCATCTATCAAATATAACTGCAAGTTTTAAAAGCTTTAAGTTTCATATAATTATGTCAAAATATGATAGATGCATTTTGTCTATTACTTAGGCTAATTTGTCTCTTTAAAAAGCTACCTTAAAAAAATAGTCTCTTTGACTAGTCATTTCTTCACACCCTCCATTACAGCTCGTGGTGGCTTCGTAGTAATAATTAGGAATGTTGATGAGATAAATATCAATGTTTTGTTTTTCATATATTCATAGATATTAAAGTGATTGATGGATATTCAAACTATATCTTATGTGAAGAATTGCCGTGAATTTCCTTCAGACTTCCACATTTTGATAGGAAATTGTGGAAGGGGACCACACGTTTGCACTACTAACATGATTGATGATATACATTGTATAGATGCGAGGCTATTTCCATAAAAGTTTCTTTTTTTTAACAAATTTATGATTGACTCATTTTTAAACAAATTAAATTTTTATATTAAAAGTTAATTTTTTTTATATATTTATTTCTTGCTTCATTTTTATAATTTACATGATATATTTAATTATAGTCTTATATATTTTTAGATTTTTAATTTTTATATTGATTTGGTCTTTTTTATGTTTGACATCATTTTTACAATTGAGGGGTTGAGGACTTAACCCTTTCAAACTCAAAATTTGATTATTTTACCCATAGTCTTCTTGAATAAGGTTGACAAAACATGAGATTATGTGATATGTTGATATGTCCTTGTATTTAAAGATATCCTATGCATTCATTTTAGACATCTCTTTTAATGTACCCTCTTTAACCATTCTAAACATTATCATTTTCATTTAAGGAAGAGAACATTTTAGTTTGGTGTACCAGAAACAATATTGACTAAATAAGAATTCTAGGAGCATATGCATGCTCGAAGAGTGCTATTTGTTATTGTTCATATGTATTTCCACATGCTGACCTAAGAGAATGTGTTTCCTAGCAACATAACAACCCTGCCAAGGTATTATAAATGTTATGAGTCTTCAATACTAAAAAGGGAAAAAAGGAAACGCAAATAATTCGTATGAGCATCACAACATAGTTCTACATTGCAAAGGGTCAAGTTTGGAATTAGACTTGATGAATCTATGACCATAGATTTGATCCCACACAAAATATCATATGAGGCATTTTACCAACACAAAGATTGTATTTCTAGAGTAGATATTAGCTTGACTCTAAAATATTCATCATCGGTAGACATTCTTTGGTCATAGAGCTAAGTACACCTATCCACTACATTTACTTTCTAAATATAGTTGTTGCAATTGATCTAATTTATTAAAGTCCCAACTATAATTAATCTAGACTTATTTATGCTTGTGCATATACATCTTTTTGGATTGACCTAGATTAAGCATTAAGGAATGCTATTTTCTTTTACACATATATTATAGTGTTATGCATAACTCCAAAATTATTATTTATATTTTACAAAAAATATCAAGAATTTCAATATAAAGGCAATTTATTTGACTTTAAATAAATATTTTTTATATTATTATGAAGGAAGGAAAATATGTTTTCCTTACAATTAACCTAAAATAATCTAGTAAATGCAAACAAGCAAACATTAATAATCATGGATTAAATTTAATGATAGTTGAGAACAATAAATTAGATAATTGTAAAACCTATTTTAGGAAATTAAATGCAAAGGAGAAATACACACAATTTGTTGATCAAAGAATGTGTCTTTTTGTCAAACCCCATTTTTTGGACTAAGTTGATTATGCTATTTTAATTGACTATACGTTAAATACTTTGTTATACATTTCAAATAATGATACAAAACTATGTTTTGTGGATATTTACACTAAGGTTGTTTTGTTTTATTTATGATGTGCTAAAAGAAGCTATCAATTAGATATTGATTAAAAAATATAGATGTCTTTATTATCTTTATGATGATTGTTAGTGAATGATTTATATTATATTATGATACTATGGTTAATGGACTAACTACCTTGTTGGTTAAATGATATCACTATAGGAAACTAGTTTCCCCTCCCACATGAGGAGGGAGAGCATCACTGGAGAGAGGGAACCAAATTAGGGATAATGAAAAGTGCATCATGTCTCTAGGAACACACACTCTCTCACACACATATAAGTGTCATGTTGCATATATTATTTTGATATTCACCTTGAGTTGTAAGTGTTATGATAGCTTGTTTCGTATCATCATTATTTTAATAAATAAAATATAACTATATATGTATATCTGTATATATATATGTAGATATTATTATTATTATCTTATTTTAAATAAAGATTAAATCCAATCTCGTCAAGTTGTTTGAACTCCACTCAGTGGATAATTGAATGCATTAAAATATTTGAAAAGTAAAGTACCACAAATGGATGTGGAGATAAACTCCAATGAGAAGCTCGTAACTTGTCACTTCAATTGAAATGATAAGGGTAGAGTGGAGAGTAAATGCTAGAGAGAATCTAGAGCTTCATGGAGAAGAAAATGGAAAACTTCAAGGTTTTTGGGGGGATATAACATAAAGAAAAAGGAAGGAATGAACTATGTGGCAACAACAAGAGAAGGTGGAGCTCTATAGTTTTTCAAATACTTATTGCAAAGAAGTGTCAAGGGAAAAAATGTCAATTTGTTTATTGTCGATGCTTGATGCTTATTACTTATCGATTCAATTGAAATGATAAGGGTAGAGTGGAAAGTAAATGCTAGAGAGAATCTAGAGCTTCATGGAGAAGAAAAAGGAAGGAATGAACTATGTGGCAACAACAAGAGAAGGTGGAGCTCTATATTTTTTCAAATATTTATTGCAAAGAAGTGTCAAGGGAAAAAAATGTCAATTTGTTTATTGTCGATGCTTGAAACTTATTACTTATCGATTTCTGTTAAAGGAGATGGTATTGTGTGATGTAGTTGCATGCTTAAGATGTCTCCTTGTGATTATGAAAGTGTACTAGGATGATGCCTCTAAATACACAAGAACAAATGCACATTATTTTAGGATTGTTGGTCATAGAAAGTGGAAAAATTGAGTTTTGAATCTATGTATGAGATCACATCCATGATCTAGTTTGTGGAACATTATCGCAAAGTAATCCCTTCTAGAATGAAAAATGTGTTGGGAATAAAGACAAACATAAAATGGAGATTTTATATATTAGAGTGTTGATTTCAAGATTGAAGTAAGTGAGTGTGCTAGAAGAACTAAATTATGTGCAAGAATTTTGCATAAAAAATACCCACACTGTGAGAAAAATATAAAGAAAAAAAGATGAAAATATTACAATAATATTTAACTATTTTCGAACTTCATACAAAAATAATATTAGAACCTTCGTACCTCAAATCTCATTAGACACCTAAATATTTAACAACCTCATTAAAATCTTCTCACTTTGAATCCATTATATAACACCATGAACACAATTATAATGAAATAAAATTCTCAAACATCATCTTGCTCCACTAAACTTGTATGTTTTACAATACCTTTTACATTTAGGCTTATACAAACTTACAAGACCAACTTGTATGTTTTATAATACCTTTTGCATTAATCCCAATCCCAACTTACATGACCCTCCTTAAACTTCAAAACTAGATCCCATTTTGACCAGTTATTTCACTAATCTGACTTCCCATTACCCACTATGTGAACTCGTTTAATCGTAGATTCCAAGAAACCAACAAACATATCTACTGGCTAGATTTCGTTTCCATGATTTGGAAGGGCATACATCTTTACTCTCTTGATACTCAGTCTAGACGTACCGTTCCATGTGCCCCTGCCAAGAAGTTTCTGGCCTAGCAAATTTTTTCTTACCTTGTTTGACAAGTTCATCAGGGGTCCCATGCCTTTCTCTAAAGCTATTCTATAAAGCTTGCTTTCCTTCAGACCAGCATGTGTGAAGAAAGGATAGCGTATTGTGAATTGCAGCATTAATTCGCTCTTCTTATCCAATTTCTCATACACATGTCTTACAGTAAGACTTTTGCAAGGTTGTAATCTCCTGACCATTTAATTCCATGTGTTGATGTTGTGCAGCCATGTGTAAATGTTTCAGATCATGGATAGAGATTCAGATTTGCTTATAGTAGAGTACCTTTGTTTAACAAACTTATCATAACGATAGACAACTTTCTAAACATGTAAATGTACTTGGATAAGTCCTGCATAGCATTTCGTTCTAGAGGATTTCTAAGTTTTGTTACATCTCATATGAATACTGTTACTCATTTGTTCTTGTTTGTGTTAGTAGGCTTGAAGGACCACTAAATATCAAAGCAACGTTGGTTGAGGCAAGTTATGCCGCTTATAACACAAGTGATGGATATGTTACGCAAGAGATTGGAAACAAAATAACTTGCTGTGCCTTTTCTGGCTCTCAAGATGCGAGTGCCTGCCTTCAAACAGACACAAAATTTGGTGTGTGCAAAATCAATGAGGGCAATGATTATTTTAAATCCTTGGTGGATGGGACTACAAGAAAGGACTCCCGCCAACCAGCCCTTGTCCAGAGAGAGGCTCTCACCAAATTTTTATGTATATGGGACACCAACCTCGAACAGCAGGTTTGTGGCATCATCGATAAATTATTTCTAGATTTGATCATGAAGGGTAGTAAAATGTAACTTGTGTTTTGAATCTGTAATTATACAGCATGAATTCATGTCTAAAAAACATTGCAGTTGTTAGCAATGTACTTAGATTTAGAAACTACTTGACATCGATGGTATAAGTAGAAAGTTTTGAAAGCTGGGTAGGTTGTTGGGCTCTATGGTGAAGATTAAGAATTATCTAGGAGGGATATCATATCGTATCGAAAGTGGGTACTTGTGCAGTTATTAGTTACAGTTTCTTGTAGTTCTTATGAAGGGGAATTTAAAAGAGGACTATCCACATAAAAGGAAGGGGTACAGTGAAAAGTAGTTATTTAATGATATCAGATTTTCATAATCTATATTGTTGATCGTTGTTGTTTTTGGATTAGATTGTGTTAAATTATTTGTTTCAACGTTTTGAATTATATTTTATGATCCATCATCATGATAATAGAAAGTTATAGGAGCCAACAGAAATGGATCACAGAGTGTGATTCGAAACGTTAATATAAAAATTCTCACACAGTCTAATCCAGAAATGATCAAGTAGTTACCTGCCGATCTAAAAACATCACAGATTTACAACCCCTTATTAAAGTAGATAAGAAATGAGAATCTTTTAGTAGTAAAAGTAATTCTAAGACCTGTAATTTTTTAGGAGCGAGATTTGAAGGGAAATACCTTTTTTAAAAGAGCTTGTAAAGAGGTGGTTTTTAAACAATTTTCAGCCCAAAAATAGGAGGGGATGTTACCCTGTCCCTAGTCTTTGGCCAGGCCTATCTAAGAGTGAGTAGACTTGACTAGAATATCCTTAATATGGAACAGTACAAATTCAATCCTACATAGAGTAAATCTTCTCAGTTTCGTATAGGTTAGTCCCTTTGCTCAAATACTATGAAGTATGATCCATTTAAGAGAAAAAAGATCACCATGCTGTCAGCTGGAATCTTTACATTTTCCAAACCATGAAGAAACAGATAGCTTTACCATTATAACGAAGTCTGAAGAGGCCGAAACTCTAGGCTTGGCCTAAGCAACTTGATGGGTCAAGATGAGTTTTGATGGTTTTCTCTAGACTGCCAAAGATGACAGATTCCTCTTAAACACAGCCAAATCCAAACCCATTTTGATTGTTGATGATGTAGTACATATTATATATTCATCTACTTATTTTTTTTTCAAACGTAAG
Source organism: Sequoiadendron giganteum (assembly GCA_007115665.2). Classification (NCBI taxonomy): domain Eukaryota; kingdom Viridiplantae; phylum Streptophyta; class Pinopsida; order Cupressales; family Cupressaceae; genus Sequoiadendron; species Sequoiadendron giganteum. Next base: position 645,650,743 of record CM021103.1, on the reverse strand, counting down.
TTTGGGACTACTTAATACAAGGTTCTCCCTCTCTTAGATCCATAAATCTAATAATCCCTAGTTGGTTGAAAGTCCTTTGTCCCAGCGGGCATTGCTTATCTTCCCACTCTTAGATCTATAAATCTGATACTCTCCCATTGGTCATTGGTCGAGTCCGCCTAGAAGAGACTTAAAAGTAATCTTTGGTCGATCAATCTTCTATGTATCTCTCCAGCCAAACCCAGCAAACAATATTGGAAGAACTTTATCACTAGGTAATAGGAGGTTTACATTCATGTCAGGAAAGTTCAATTTTTAGCAGGGAACATTACAGAAGAAACATGTTAGTCTAGTCCTAAGCCTGATTGTCATGGATGAATTTACTGATTTTACATGTTTGATATTATCTTCAGACAACATTGCTTTTCATTTTACCATGTATATTCATTGCTAGATTGTATGGTTTCGTACTTGGAATTAATTTAACTTCCATTTTGTTCTTGCAGGTTACAGAGGCACTTAGTAAACAAAAATCTGTTTTGTTTACAGGCCATTCCATTGGAGGTGCAATTGCCACGTTGGCCATACTCGCAAGTTTGGAGAAGTTGGGTAAGGACGCCCCTGTTTACGCCACCACCTTTGGTTTTACCTCTGATTGGAGATGAAGTTCTTGCCAGAGCAGTTCGTAGGCAGGGGTGGGCCAACCATTTCTTCAATGTTGTTCCAAGGGGTGATATTTTTGCCAGAACTCTGTTGGCTCCTTGCATATCTGTGTCTAGCCCTTTGGAAGCCCTGCTGCCTTTTTGGCAGAGGTCTATTGAGAAGATGAATAGTGATGATACTGACATTCTCATGGAGCCTGCAGACTTGGAATTTCCCATGTATACACGCACTGTGCTGCATCATGCTTATGCATTGCTTAAATTCATCACTGCTACAAATATGGAGCCTACAAACAAATTGAGAGCAAGTATAAAACCTGCAGTCAAGTTAAGCCCTTACAGACCATTTGGGTGTTATTTGTTTTGTTCAGAAAAGGGAGCTCTCTGCGTTGAAAACTATGAGGCTGTGTTGCCTATCCTGATTTATTCTTTGGCTACTTTTCAAGATCAGGCTTCTATCTCAGATCACACTGGGTATGATAGAGTCTTCCATGCAAACACAAACATTGTCGATTTGGAAGGGCTTCCGAATCTTCCTTTATCACAAGGAGCACCGTCTTCTGCCATGGAAATCCAACTGGATGCTCTTGGGCTTGGGATTCAGGTAAGCATCTTGACATCATTCATCATGTAAACAAAAAATTATAGGTTACCGTTACATGAATATAGTTATCTTCATTATTTTTTGAAATCAATTTTAGGTTGGTTTGAATCAATTTTCAAGAACAAATTTAAATGTTTATGGAATTGTTTCCATATAAAATTGTTTCCTTGATTTGTTAATTGTTCATTCCATCCTTGATTGGTTAGTTGTTGAAGTTTCCATATATTTAAAATTGAACAACTACTTATATTTCTTGATTATGCTGGCAGAACACTGAGGGAAGACTTGCCTTAAGAGCTGCGGGAGAGCATGAAAATAAGCTCAGACAGAACTTGGCTGAACTACAGCAAGAGCAGAACAAGTTGGAGAGAAACGGACTGATGACAAAACTGAAAGCGTATAGAAACAGATTTCTGAATCACACGAACATGTCATACTATGACGCTTTCAAGTCACACAGAGAGGCGGAAGATTTTCAGGCCAATCTTCACAGGCTAAACCTTGCCGCCTTTTATGACAGGCTCGAAGAAATGGTGGAGACCCATCAGGTTCCTGACGACTTTCGATGCAATGAAGAACTCATAAGAAAATGGACAGAATACCGGCGTCTGGTGGAGCCTCTGGACATTGCCAATTATTACAGGCTGGGTAAGCATGAAGAGTCAGGCCATTATTACAGGCTGGGCAAGCCTGCGGATTCAAGAAGGCCACGTCGCTATAAAGCTCTTGAAAAGTGGTCGGAAGACATACTTAATGCCAACAACGAAGCTCTGTTTCATGATCAACCAGACATGACAAAGGACTCGCGCTTCTGGGCTATTGTAGAAGCAATTTCAAGTTTAATGAGTGATCCAAGGCAAGATCCAGAGGTTGTAAGGGCCGAGGTAAACGAATTCCAGAATTATGTGAAGCAAATGATGGAGAGGAATGAGTTGTGTGTGGAGGAGGCTGTGATGGGAGAATCCAGTTTTATGAAATGGTGGAAGAAACTCAGCCCACAAGACCAACAAGCCTCCCCCATCTCATCTATTTTCGAAGGCAGAAACTAGTGCCAAATTGCCAATATTATCAGATTTTGCAATAGTCCTCTCTTCAATGTTCTTAAACTTCGTGTTTCTATCGCTTTAGAACATGCTATATACACTTCTATGCTTGTTATGTTGAATTTGATATAAAAGTTTTGTATGAGAGATCACATTTATAGTTTTGTTCTAATTTGTTTTAGGGTCGATACTTGTCAATTGTAATGCTTTATTTTGATCTTAAGATGTATGTTAATAAATTTTATTTTGTTTTGTTTTGGTAAATCAAATATGTATGGACGTGTATATAATTAATTTAGATTTATCTCTATCTAATGAATTTTATATGAGAGATATTTATGCATAAGTGTTATGATGCAAGGTGATGTAGATTGTAGGTTTTTTTTTTAATAAAAAAAGTCTGAAATTGTTTTCAATATGTTTTACAATTCAAGATTCAACCAAAATATAATTAATAAGTACTCATAGGTTTAAGAGTGATCAAGTCTAATAATTATATTTTAAAAGTCTTATAAATATAAATGTTTAATACTTCAAAAAAATCTATTAAATATATTAATCTTATTATTATAATATAAATTAAATAATAATTTTTAACAAATATAATAATATTATTGACTAAATGATAGCTTTCTTACACCTAAGTAATAAGTTTAATTAAAAAAAAGGGGTCAATTATATTTAAATAATAAGTCTATTAGCAAAGAAAAATAAAATCATCTAAGTGACTCAGATTTCTTGTGTAACATATTTTATAATGGTTTAAGTGTACTTCAAGCCTTATGCATTTTGCTCCAACTCTAGAAGTAATTTTTTTGCACCTTATAGATTTGAAAATATGTTTTAAAGAATTAAAATAAAAGGGGGCAAATGATAATAGGGAGGGGGATTCTAGTTGTGGAATGATGGTGGAGTGCAAATGATATTAAGAAGGAATATTAAACTAGTAGATCAGGCATATTGAGAAGGTAATGCAACTAAATTAGATAGAAAAGTCAAAATATAATTCATTGTGGTATATTATGTTCGAGGTATTCTTGTTTAATCTTTGTGTTTATTATTAAACTTGGTATTTCATTCATTTATTTTGTACTTGTATATACTAATATTTATTTTTGATAAAAATAAATCAAGTTGGAGACCTTCAATAGATAGTTAATGGAGAGGGTGAGCAGGAATTGAGACTATTGTATTGGGTGGGTTAATCATATTATATTTTATTGCACATAAAAAGTGAGGGGAACATATTTTAGCAAGTTAGACAACACTAAGCATGGGTAAAGGTTCAAAGAACCTTGTTAAAAGCCTTAACACAAACTAATGCTTAATTCCTAGTTGTTTATGGGAAAGGGGAAATTATTATTTGATTCTCAAAAGTTTAATTTGGACAATACACCACTTAGCTAGTCCAATAGATTTTATTACTTTTAATTTTATAGAAATTATGTTTTTTTGTATTAAGCATCGTTAAAATATCATGTACATAATTGTTGTCTAAGAACATCAAGAACAATAGTCTACTGTATACATCATTTTATATCTATACACAGCCTTATGTTGTCTACAAACAACAAGAACAACACTATGTTTTAAGCTGTCTAGAGACAACACTAAGTCTAGATTGAAAATTACAAATGCTTATTAATTTAGACTAGTAATTACACATGCTTTTTAGTCAAAAGGATGGAAATTACAAAATCTAAAACAACCTATTCAACTCAGCTTTCTTTAAACACCTCCCAATTTGATCTACCCAAAGGAGGATAATTTACCGAGCTTATAGCCTCATTGCCTATGCCATAAGGATTTGTTATAAGGTATCTTTTCTGGTGCATCTCCTTTTGGGTTCTTTCCTCCATCTGTTGATTGTAACTCTTTTGAAGTTCTTCCATCCTCCTTAATAGTGGAATGCTAGCATTTTTGTCAAAGGTCCATGTATGCCCATGTTTAATCTCCCTTGTATTCCTTGTAAGACCTCCATCTTTCAAGAAGTTGAGACATCTTTGTCTTGGGATCTCCAATGCTAAAGTTACCTACACAACAATTTTATGAAAAGTGAGTTTTTTGCAAAAAAGAAAGGCATTTTTGAAGGAATTGCCCTATTCTCAAAAAGAAAAACCCTCCCAACAAGAATCCCTGCTCCCCCTCCCACGCTAATGTTGAAAGGGTTGACAAACCTAATTTGGTTCTAGCGGATAAGACTCAACCCTCATCAGGGTCTCCCGCCCCTCCCGTGCTAATGTTGAAAGGGTTGACAACCCTAATTTGGTTCTAGTAGATAAGACTCAACCCTCATCAGGGTCTCCAAGATTGGAATTAGAAGAAATGGATCTCGCGGGGAACCTGCCCTCAAAAGGGGAACACCCCTCTTAAGAACAATTTGTTTTTGGGTGATCCCACAATAGTGGTTTACAATTTTTGGCCAAACTGGACACTGCAATTATTATTTTTAACTAAATATTCATATTCGGGCACCTATAGCGGCTAAACCATGAGGAATTTGAAGATGATGCAAACTAGAGTCTCATCACATTTTGTCTATAGATTCTAAAAATATTTTTTTCAATTTTTTTGGAATCAGATTGCACTTTTTTTTCCATCTCCCACAAAAATTGGTTTTATTCAGAAAACAACATTTTTAAAAAGTGACACTCACCGTATACAACATAACTTTTTCTGTATGAATGATAAAATTCTATTTTTTTCAAATTTAGATTTGTAACTACGATATCTAGCACGTGAATTTGATCTCATAGTTTTTTATTGAATATTTTTTTCCCTAATCAAGTTTCGAAGTCAAGCCAATTGCAATTCAGACATAGGCGGACTGTATACAACATAACTTTTTCTGTATGTATCGAAATTCAATTTTTTTTTTTTAATGGATCAAGGACATCAATACCCAGCCTCAACGTATTTTTTAATTTTTAATTTTGATAATCTGCTATTTTTACACATGTGCAAAACAGAGAGCTTGACTTTCGGTGAAAAACCTATGTTTAATAAAACTAAAAAACACATACATAATAAAACCAAAACATATTAAAATTATATTCATTGGATAGCTCGCTCTGAGGAATACCTGATTCTAGTTGGGTTTGTGAAGATTCCTCCATTTTCATCCTCAACCCGAGCTCCGAAGTGCCAATTTTTTTATTTTTTTTGTGCCTGAGATGGGGAATGAGGGATAAGGGGGTTCGATTGAACCCTAGTTCGAGTGAACCTCTTTGAAGGGGTTCACTCGAACCCCTTTGCTATGCATTGCATTGACTTTTTTGGCGGAAAAGATGCAAAGGGGTTCGTTCGAACCCTAGTTCGAGCAAACCCTTTTTGGTTCAGTCGAACCAATAGGTTCGTACGAACCCCTAAAATCACTTTTTTTTCTTCTTTGGGGTCATTTTTTGTGAGTTTTCCTTCCTCACTTGAATTGTAAACCACTATTGTGGCTTCACCCTTTTGCTCCTTCTAATGCTTTGATGGTCTCTTCGAAACACTATCTAGATTTTGATAGCATTATGTGTGGAAATCCTAGCCTAGCATCCTAGATGGCCATGGGGGCTTGTGCCTCTCCGATTGATAATCCTCCCTTTGAGTTGGAGAACATCTTTAGTGTCGCTGTTAAAAGATCTGAGCTCAATGCACCTCCCCCTCTTGGGATGCTTGACCAAGGTTATTGTACTAATTCGGACCCTGTGAGTACCAAGTTGGACTCTAATATCAACATCCACTCTTTTTTCAAAATGAGAAAGAAAAATGCTCAAAAATTTGCAATGCAAGATATTCGTAATAAAATAACACAAAGAAACAAGGAACATAAGAATTCCAAAGTGAACTCTAATAAATTTTCCCTCCTAAGTGATAATACTGACTTAGAAGATGTGGAAAACTGCCCTCTCGGTGTGAGTAAGTCTAGTGACTCCAAAGTCAAGAATATTGTCAATGGTTTTGAAAGTAGCAACTATAGCCATAGAAACTTGCACAAGCCAATTACCAGGTCCTTGTCACAACAAGGGAAAGCAAAACAAAAAATAATTAAAAATATGGATAATGAGAGCTCTAAAGCCCCCTAATGGAACAAAAGAATGGACATAGCCTTGTTTTTGAGCCAGGACAGGGTAATTGCCAAATGCAAGGTCCTATGGAGATGGTTGGATGCCTTCAAATCAAGGCAAAAGCCTCCCCTGTGCTAATCCTCAAAGATACAACTAATAATATTAATAATAATCTAAACAGTATGATCTCTAACCCTTCGACAAATAATGTGAATACAATTTTTTTAAGTCCTCCTGGCTTGATACAAGAGGCAAGTTTGAAGTTGTCTACAAATTTGAAGGTTCATGATAACCCTCTTTTCTCCCCTATTGAGGGGGATCCTGCTAACCATCATTTAGTTGTTATCACTATTGACCTCCTGGAGAAGGAATCGAAGGGTGACACTCCCATTGATCTTGTAGGAATTGCTGGTTTGAAATCACCTCCGATTGGATCTGAACTGATGCCATGTCCTAGCAAGGCTACCCAATTGCACATTACTAGCATAGATGGGGATGGGAACATCCCAAAAGACATTGAGACCCCGAGTGACCCCAATAATAAAAGAGAGAAGAGGACAAAAGAAGCTTTGTATCCTCTTGTAAAGAGGTTGGATAAGGAAAGTAGTCTTCCTAAGTGCTTTGACAACTTTAGGAAACCAATGGATATAGCCTAATATTTAGTTAACATGGAGTTAAATTGTATTTCATGGAATATAAGGGGGCTTGAGTCCCCAAACAAAAAGTATATAGTAAGAAAGTTCCTAAATCTTAATAAAAATAAGAAGGCGGTCCTTCTACAAGAAATCAAAGCCACACATTTCATCCTTGAAACCACTCTGAAATTCATCTGGAAGGATGTTATTTTCTTTGCAACCAATCATGAAAGAGGGAAGGGTGGGGTAGTAATCTTGTTAACCAACAACTGGAGTAAACTTGTGGTTAACAATGGCTCCTTGCCTTGTTAAAGGGTTGTATGGGTAATTCTCGATATTGATGGCTCCAGGTGTGATATTTTCTCAGTTTATGCCCCCAATACCTATAGGGATAGATCTAATCTTTGGAAATGGCTCTTGGAGCTCCCCAATATCTCGAGGGTGTTGGGGGATTTCAACATGGTTGAGCATCATGAAGATATAAATGGGGGAAATAAGTTGGATTGGAAAGGCAACGAGTATTTTTTTGGGTACAAAAAGAAATCTAAAATTCAACTTTTGGATCCCCTTCTTGGCAATAAAAAGGATAACAATGGAATATGGTATACATGGTGTAACTCACAAAAAGGGAACTCTAGAATCTACAATAGGTTGGACAGATTCTATGCCAATATAAATACCTTCAACTTTGACAAATATAAAGAGGGACAAATTGTGGTGTATCCTTACACCAGGGAAAACTTTAGTGGCGAATCTTCGCCAATTGGCGAATATTTGAAATCGGGACCTCCAAAAATGGTGAATAATACAAGTTAGAAAGGATGTTGAATCGCCAGGTTTTTACAAAAAAATAAATTTGTCTCGATTAATTCGCCAATGCATTACTTTTTAAACGATGTGTCATTGGAACTAATTCACCAGTAGTTTATACTGTAATTATAGATATTAATTATATTCACCATTAATTTTATATTCCTACAATTATTTTTTGGGAAATATCGCCACTAATAATAATTTACCTTTTCATTTTAGGGATATTTTAGCCTTGAATAGGTTTTCTATTTATTTTCATCGATTAGCTTTTTAATTGAATGGTTGCAAGTCAAATCTGTGACTTTATATGCACGTGCCTTTTAAAAAGGTTGTTGAGGCCCAAAATTTGATCTCCACTATTCACTAATGCCAATAGTTCATGACATACGTCATCGTCATTGTTTCAGTGGGACAGCCCTAAGTGTCCCACTGATGATGTTCACTCACATCGATAAGGCTTCCATACTCCACCTGGGGTCCACCAAGGCAAAGGTACACCACTTGTGTAATTCCAAAGAATTATGAAGGGAATCTACAATATTCGCGCCAAGCTCCCGGAAAGACATCTGATCAAAGCTCTATTTGATCTCCATCATTCACTGTTGCTAATAGTTCTGTAATACCCCTCCGTTTTTCTTTCTGGACTAGATAGTGTGACCTTGTTTTGCTTTGAGTTTATTTTTGGATATTTAGATACTATGTTATACCTTATCATGTGTGTGTGATTTGATCGCAATTTATAGAGCGACATTGACTTTATGTGATGTATCTTATCTAATGCTTTATTTGACATGTTTTAATTAGTGAAATAATGATGTTGGGCGGGTGCATGGAAATGGGTAGCAATTCTGTGGACACCTTTCAAAAAACTTTTGAAAAGCAATAACGCGAGCGTGTTATAACGTGCTCACATTACTTGTTCGGTGTGTCGAGCCTAAGGCTCGACAACAACAAACCAATAACGTGAGCGCTTTATAATGCGAGCACGTTATTGCTTGTTGAAAGAAAAAAAAAGTGAAAACCTGTCATTGTTATTTTGACTATTTTTTCTTGCAAGAGCGACCAAAACCCCCATACTTACACGTTTGCATTCTAGGAGAAGCAATTCAACAAATTGTTTCACCCACAATTTCTATTTCTTCGCAACGATGGTGCCACGACGAGGAGGAGATGTGAGAGGTAAGGATTTTGTAGTTTTTGTTTTGAATTAATTAGTTTTAGGTTGAATTTGTTAGTTTTAGGTTGAATTTGATATATATTTGTTTTAATTTTTAGGAGATGCAAATCAACCTGCAAACCCTCAAGATCCTCAACAGGAAGACCAACCAAATCCTCAAGATCAAAATCAACCACAACAACAACCTCCTCCACCAATCACTCAACCCCCTCCTGACACTCAACAAAATTTAATGAGTGAAATTGAGAACAACAAAAAAAAAATTGAGGATTTGATCAATAGGTTGAGTGATCCAAATGGTTCAACAGCAGAAAGAATGACCCTAGCAAATTCATTGAAAGATATGGTAAAAAGTGTAGATTCAATTAGCAAACAAATATCTGGATGGCAAGATAGGAGGTAGGCAGCTAGGGATTATTATGCAAATAAACTATCATACAAAGATGTAAAGGATTTCAAAATTAAAAAAGGTTATTTGTGCTCATTATTCACCGACCCACGCACAAATAAAAATCTTACCCTCAATGCAAAGAGGTTTCCTATCCATTGGTTCCACCACCAATAGATTAGGGACCAGTTTTACGATAGGTGGTACATGGTCTTCGATTATCCACCGTGCAACAATTGCGAGGTCCCACAATAGTTCCTTAGGAAACTATAGAGTGAGTTCATATTGAACAAAATCCCAAATTATTTTGATATGAGGGATTTATAGGGGAGAGGTGGGGGGTCAGCTCAGGATAGACCCGGTGCACAGCCGGATCCTATGTGGCAAGGTAGATGAGCTCTCGCTAGGCCACCTCATGAGCACATTGTTATTCCTTCCATCGCGAAGGAAAGTGTTGACGTAGAGACATTGCAGGTGATCAAAAATTTGACCCAGAGTGTCATCCATCATACCAACCCTATTCTACAGTGCCATCCAGGGGAGTCTTTGAGTGGTGGCCGTCAAACACATGTGTGTCAATCTTGTGGGGCTACTTGTTCATATGACCCCACCGACACTTAGGAGATTGGTATGCAAGATCCGTCTGCAGCTATGGAGATGGAGAGGGAATCTGACATTTTGCATGAGGCATATGGCATTGATAGTCAGGTAAAAGTTAGTGCATGTTCATTTCAAATTTAATTTATTAAATTTCGATTTTGAAATGCATGATTATCTAAAAATGTTTTATGATTGTAATAAAATTGCAGGGTCACAGTGTTGAGATTGGATACACCGCCCCCCCACCAACAGAGTACACCTATCGCTGGGGTATGTAACTAGTAAACAATTATAATTTATTGCATGCTAATAGCATTGTTTTACAAATGGTAATTTAATAAGCGATTTTGGATGTTGAACAGACTAATATTGGAGGTTTTGATGGAACACTTCCTAGTGGCGGTGGATTTACTCAAACCTACACAGAGGTAATAGAATAAAGAGTTTAACTAATGAATCAAGTACTTAATAGATTTGTGTAGTTTATATGCACATTGCTGATTACGTTGAATAATTTGTTGTTTTATTTTTAGATGATGCAAGCCAAAACACCTACGAATGTGACAAGGGAAATTGATAGTGGTGTGTCATTTGCTATACAATCCTCGATGGCTCTGACAGGAGAGGTATGAGGCAAATTAGTAAATTTCAATTTACAAATTTGTTGTTATAGATGTTAGTTACTGAAAAATCAAACCATTATTGATTTACGTAGTTTAATTTCTATTTGTATGGTTTATACAGGGCTTGAGCACGCTTGAGCATGGGCATGCAAATATTTTCCTGTGGAGAGAGATCATGAGATGGCGGTAAGTGATTATTTGGTCAAATATATCATTTTTTATAATGAAATTTCTATATATTCATGTCTTTACTTCTTATTGTAACAGTTAAAACTTCACCATAAATTGAACACTAGAAGGATTAGCAGGAGCACTCCTCGAGCGTAGCAAAAATGAGTGACAGACCTATCGCCATCCGATCGAAAAGGAAATGGAAAGAATTTATTTCCAGGGCATGGAGAGCAATGACTTTTGATTCCAGAGCCCTTTGTTGTATGCCTACATGGCAGTTTTGTACATATTTTTATTGGACATATTTGACATTGTATGCCTATATGGGATTCTCGTAAGCCTATATGGCTATTTTGTACATATATTTCATACTTATACCGACATATATTGATGTATGCCTACATGGCTATTTGGTTAATACAAATATGTTTTATCGATGCCTATCCATATTTGCATTCTAAATTGATGGTTCAATAGATATGAGTTATGTGTATTCAAGTGTATACTTTACAACTTATGTGTATACTTTTTGATTTACGTGCGTTCAAATGTATACTTTGTGGCTTATGTGTTTTCATGCGTATATCTTGTATTCGTGCATATACTTTGTATTAATTTGTGTATACTATGTATTCGTGTGTATAATTTTTGAGGCTCACATGTTTTTGAGTACTTTTACTTCCCTTATTGACATGTACAGGCTTGAATTATTCACATGTATAATTATTAATTGGTTAGCCCTAGCATTGATCATTGTTGTCCTTCATGATCTGTCTTGAATATTAATTGATTGATGCTAAACAACTTTATCTAAAAGAAAAAAAACACGTTTACAATTGGCATTCCATGAAATGAGTCATAAAAAGATTCCAATATGTTCTTTATCTAAAAGTTGGAGGTCGTACCAAGTACGGGATCAACAAGTTTGTATCAAAAATCTAAAAAACAGAGAACAATGTGAATAATTCTTATTAGATCTTCTCCAAAAGTTCATCAAAAACCTCCATTCGAGCCTCTCAAGGCTTTACATAGTGTTTTACACCCTTCTCTAACTGATCCATGCCTTCAACTAACTAAAAACCAACTTTCAAAACAAGTAACCGTTGCATTTCAAATTTGTTGCTTTAAGCAACTTACAAATTTGCAACTTTAGACTCCTCCAACCTAATGAGTACATCTAATGACCTCTAAACCCACACAAATGGTGTAAAAATAGCCTTATTACATCGAAAAAACTCCATTCTTTCACAATCATATACAAATTCACAAATTTGCCTTCAAAGGCTACAAAGACAACTTCTAGTGCAAGATTGAAATTTTCACATTTTTTATCACTAGAACCAAAAGTCACCCTAAAACATACCTAATGGTCTTAATTAACCTTATTCAAGAAAAATCATGCTCAAAATACCCACAACAACCTATTGACCAACCTATTTACCATCAAATAATCACTAAAACCATTGAACTAGACCTTCTTCATCAAATGTAGGAACAAGGTGCTCTGCACCAATGATCATACGTTTTTTGTGTGGAATAATCAAACTTCTCAACCATCGTTTGTATGTTTCTCTTTTCTAGTGTTTTGCATGCCATCATAAGGGATCAAGCTGATTGAACGCAAGTCGGATCAATTCCACTTGTTTGGGTGAGAAAGAGGACCATGCCTAGCGTAAACCTACCTATTGGGACGCGTTGGAGCGGTTAGTTTGGTCACACGAATTGCAAAATGAAAGTTTCACCACTTTGCAACTTTGCACAGCTTGAATTTGACATTTTTTACATCAAGTGAAAATCCATCGCCATGGGAAAACCACTTCGAGATAGCCAAAACTAAGATAATTTTTGTAGAGGGGCCAAACGCGATCCTGTAGGATTAGACGAGAATTTTCTAAGAATCACTGTATCCGAGTAATAACATGCTGAAGTTTGCAGCCATTTTGCACTTTGGACCCTTAAGGTCGATCCGGTGGAACGTAGCTCAAAGCGATTTTGCGTGTTTCGATGCGAAAGAGGACCATGTCTAGAGTAAACATACCTATTCAGACGCGTTGGAACAATCCGCTTGGTCACATGAGTTGTAGAGCGAAAGTTGCACCACTTTGCAACTTTGCACAACTTATTTGACACTTTTTCCATCAAGTGAAAATCCGCCGCCACGGGAAAACCACTATGAGATAGCCAAAACCGAGAGAGGTTTTTGTAGACGGGACCAACAAAATCCTACTGGATCAGATGAGAATTTTCTAAGTGTCACGGTATCCGAGTAATAGCATGTTGAAGTTTGCAACCATTTTGCACTTTGGACCTTTAAGAGATTGATCCGGTGGAACATAGCTCGAAGCGATTTCGTGTGTTTCGATGCGAAAGAGGACCATGCCTAGCAAAAAAATACCTATTCGGATGCATTGGAATAGTCCGCTTGGTCACATGAGTTGCATAGCAAAATTTGCACCACTTTGCAACTTTGCACTGCTTGCCTTTGACGCTTTTTCCATCAAGTGAAAATCCACCGCCATAGGAAAACCACTCCAAGATAGCTGAAATTGAGAGAGGTTTTTGTAGAGGGGCCCAACATGATCCTGTAGGATTAGAAGAGAAGTTTATGAGCATCATAGTATCCGAGTAATAGCATGCTAAAGTTTGCAACCATTTTGCACTTTGAACCCTTAAGGGATCGATCTGGTGGAATGTAGCTCAAAGTGATTCTGCATGTTTCGATGCGAAACAAGAACATGCCTAGCATAAAAATACCTATTCAGACGTGTTGGAGCAGTTAGTTTGGTCACATGACCTGCAGAGCAAAAGTTGCACCACTTTGCAACTTTGCACAACTTGAATTTGACACTTTTTCCATCAAGTGAAAATTCGCTGCCACGGGAAAACCACTCTAAGATAGCCAAAACCAAGAGAGTTTTTGTAGAGGGGCCCAACGCGATCCTTTAGGATCAGACAAGAATTTTCTAAGTGTCATGGTATCCGAGTAATAGCATGTTGAAGTTTGTAGCCATTTTGCACTTTGGACTCTTAAGGGATCGATCCGGTGGAACACAACTCAGAGCGATTCCGCGTGTTTTAGTGCGAAAGAGGACCATGCATAGCATAAAAATACCTATTCAGATGCGTTGGATCATTTAGTTTGGTCACACGAGTTGCAGAGCGAAATTTGCACCACTTTGTAACTTTGCCCAGGTTGAATTTGACACTTTTTCCATCAAGTGAAAATCCGCCGCCACGGGAAAACCTCTTCGAGATAGCCAAAACCAAGAGAGGTTTTTGTAGAGGAGCCCAACGTAATCTTGTAGGATCAGATGAGAAGTTTCTAAGCATCACGATATCCAAGTAATAGCATGCTAAAGTTTGCAACCATTTTGCACTTTGGACCCTTAAGGGATTGATCCAGTGGAACGTAGCTCAAAGTGATTCTGCATGTTTCGGTGCAAAAAATACCATGCCTAGCATAAAAATACCTATTCAGACGCGTTGGAGTAGTTAGTTTGGTCACACGAGTTGCAGAGCGAAAGTTGCACCACTTGGCAACTTTGCACAACTTGAATTTAACACTTTTTCCATGAAGTGAAAATTCACTGCCACGGGAAAACCACTCTGAGATAGCCAAAACCGAGAGAGGTTTTTGTAGAGGGTTCCAACATAATCCTATAGGATCAGACGAGAAGTTTCTAAGTGTCACGGTATCTGATTAATAGCATGTTGAATTTTGCAGCCATTTTGCACTTTGGACCCTTAAGGGAATGATTTGATGGAACATAGCTCAGAGCGATTCCGCGTGTTTCGGTGTGAAAGAGGACCATGCCTAGCGTAAAATACCTATTCAGATACATTGGATCAGTTATTTTGTTCACACGAGTTGCAGAGCGAAAGTTGCACCAGTTTGCAACTTTGCACAACTTGAATTTGACACTTTTTCCATCAAGTGAAAATCCGCCGCCACGGGAAAACCACTCCGAGATAGCCAAAACCAAGAGAATTTTTTGTAGACGGGCCCAACAAAATCTTGGAGAATTAGACAATAAGTTTCTAAGTGTCATGATATCCGAGTAATAGCATGCTGAAGTTTGCAGCCATTTTGCACTTTGGACCCTTAAGGGATCGATCCGGTGGAACATAGCTCTGAGCGATTCCGCATGTTTCCGTGCAAAAGAGGACCATGCCTAGCATTAAAATACCTATTCGGACACGTTGGAACAGTCCACTTGGTCACACGAGTTGTAGAGCGAAATTTGCACCACTTTGCAACTTTGCATTGCTTGCATTTGACGCTTTTTCCATCAAGTGAAAAATCCACCGCCACAGGAAAACCACTCCAAGATAGCCGAAACCGAGAGAAATTTTTGTAGAGGGGCCCAACGCAATCCTGTAGGTTCAGACGAGAAGTTTCTAAGCATCACGGTATCCAAGTAATAGCATGCTGAAGTTTGCAACCATTTTGCACTTTGGACCCTTAAGGGATCGATCCAATGGAATGTAGCTCAGAGCGATTCCGCGTGTTTCAGTGTGAAAAAAGACCATTCCTAGCATAAAAATACCTATTTGGATGTGTTGGAGCAGTTAGTTTGGTCACACGAGTTGCAGAGCGAAAGTTGCACCACTTTGTAACTTTGCATAGCTTGAATTTGACACTTTTTCCATCAAGTGAAAATCTGCCGCCACGGGAAAACCACTTTGAGATAGCCAATAACGAGAGAGGTTTTTCTAGAGGGGCCCAACATGATCCTGTTGGATTAGATCAGAAATTTCTAAGTGAAATGGAATAATTTTTATGGGGTTTGTGTTGCTGCCCCTATAGATTTTGATGGAAAAGGGTGTGAAAAATGAGGTTTCACCCTAGGGTTTGATAAAATATTGCATGTAGAGGTTGGGTGATTTTCTTTTGAGTTTGTGCAAGTGATTCTAAGAAGGTATGAAGCAGTGGCATGTTATGGTAAGGTGTGGAACCATTCATTTCAATAAACCCTCCTTATACTAGCATAAAATAAGGGTTTTGGTTTAAGATGGTGGAGTGAGTTTGTCCTAAGACAAATTACGGATTTGAGGGTTTGGATACATGATAATTGCTGTCTCAACAAGTCAAGGGATTTTTTTAATGTTTAAAGGTATGTTCCTTTGTTTCTTGAATTCCCCTGCACAAATAAACACACACACCTAAAACATCCTAATTCGACCCTACATGCTTTATATCACTTCTCTAATCACCTAATGAACTCTTTGAGACTTTGAATACATTACATATGACCTTTACATGACCTTTTTCACATTGTTTACATTTCAAAATTCAAATTTTGCAAATTTTCCTGTTGAAGGCATTTACAGAACAAGGTGCTACTACACCAAACATGAACTCCAAAATTACAATATTTGAGTAAATCTCATTATGTAAGTAAATCTCATTACTTCATTCTCACAGATCTTTTACAATGTCACTCATAGATTCAAGATTCTCTTTAAATGTCTACATCATAGGTGCTCATTATGAGGTTAACTTCAATTGAGTAACTTCAGATTCCCTCGCCAAGCTTCACACGCTCTTTTATAATGGCTTGAAATCAAAATTGATATTTGTCAAGATCATCAAAGTAAGGATGTTGCATTGATTTTTTGGCTGAGATTCTCTTTGATGGCTCATAAATCAACATTTTCTGCAACAAGAGATCAATCAATTTTTAGTAGTTTACTTTCAAATACGCAAAGTAAAAGAGAAAAAGAAAGAGCATCCAAAATGGAAATGAAATAAAAATAGATGGAAGGCACTTACAAATAGGCATGCAGGTCTCACAAATTAGTCACTCCTGGTCATACATCTTCACTGGGAATTCCAACATATCTATTGCACACAACACCTCTCATGAATAGAGTAAGTTGAAATTTCAGATGCTCTTATAATGTCTACATCATAGTTGCTCATGATAAGGTTAACTTCAAATGAATAACTTGAAAGTCCCTCACCAATGTTTGCACACACTTTTCTAATGGCTTGCAATCATGATTGAGATTTGTCAAGATCATCAAGATAAGGATATTGCATTGCTT
Organism: Sequoiadendron giganteum; assembly: GCA_007115665.2. NCBI lineage: Eukaryota > Viridiplantae > Streptophyta > Pinopsida > Cupressales > Cupressaceae > Sequoiadendron > Sequoiadendron giganteum. The sequence continues at coordinate 645,633,948 of CM021103.1, read as the reverse complement.
TTCTGGCTAACATTCTCTTGGATAGCTCATATATCTGCATTTTTTGCAAGGGGACACCAATCACTGTTTAGTATGTTACTTACAAATATGAAAAGTAAAAGAATATGATAGTATTGGCATCAAACAAATTAATGTGCATACAAGTATAAATTAATAAGAAGCAATGTGCATATACTTACAAATTAATCCAACGAACCATCCAGGTCTACTCTACTCTTTATTGTGTCAAGTATTGCCTCATGGTCAGACTCACGAACCTTCCACAAGGTCTTCTTCAAAGGTCTACCCCCGTATTTGGTCAAACAAACATTGGATGCCATGACAAGGTTCAAGTAATGAAGAATCTTACGATGCGTGTCAAAGTATTGAAATAGCCAATGTTTAACACTCGAATGTTGGTACCTTATAAGCCATGTTCCAGTAACCAGAACTGAGCCTGTAGGGTATTCAATGTTTTCTCCATCTATAACTGGGGCCTCCAATTTATTTTTGGCCTCAACATAATGACACAAGTAACAGTCTATTCCCTGTTCATTGTCTTCATCTGCAATAACTGCATAAACATGCCCTACATTGATATGTGCAAAAAATATCTTGAAATTTGTCAACATTACGAATACAGTACAAAGTAAGATAATGATATGGAATTTCAAGAACTAAGCAAGTAGATATATCACTTGGTTGAACTAGACCTGATACGTGGTCAAAGTCGACCGATGATTTCATTTGTGTCAGTTCCAATGCCGTTGAAGGGCGATACGTGTGAAGTGGGCTAAGATAACTTGTCAACCATATGTCAACCCACTCCCCTGACTCACAATCATTCCAGGCTTGCATTGTACATGAAGAAAAAAAGCATGCCATCTTTTGTGTATCGATATTCCATGAACCTGCATTTGAGTTAAGGAAAGAGTGTACCTCACTCGATCCTGTTAGTGTACAACAATTCTCATATGGTGCAATGTTAGTATCATCCATCAACCAAAAATATCTATGAACTAAAGACATGCCTTCATTACCTAGAGCCATCGAAGCATTACACCACTCGACGATTGATTTTGCATTTGTCAACTTTGCACCGTCTTTATACTTTAACTCTTCTCGTGCTAATGCTCTTTTCACGCATGCTCCCCATTTCCATGTACGGCCTCACAAAAGTTCCACATATGTTGAACACCTATAATTACTTGCATCCTGCACAACCAGTAGAACACGCACGAGTTCTTGAACTATGATGCACAGTTATCATACCATATTATATGTCGGTCATATTTTACGCCCCTCTAAGCCAAACCACTATAGAACATTTGGAAGCAACCTTGCACGAACTCTGGAGAATGTGTGTGATCATCACTAATGTAAAAGTGGTACTCCCTCAATACCTGCTGATGGTGAAAATGATACAAACAACGTGTAAACAGAATATTTCTACTCTATTTCTCCTGAAAAAGAAAGACAACATGTAGTGGCCTAACTCCCAAGGTCCTGGTGGTTGGTTCTCAACTGTCTGGTGTCACTCAATCGGTCCATCATCATATCTTCTCTATCATCTCCTGTCTACAGGACTCCTTTAAACCTTTCACCCCATTTCTCTTTTATTTGACTCAAAGGCAGACCTTCCTTTGTTAGTACATTGACATCCACTATGATAGCGATGACTACCTCCAACTCTTCAAATTATTCACTTAGATCCTTAACAGAATCTTGAACCTCATTTCTATGCTTGCATATGAAGTTTGATCTAAATCAGATTATACAAGCAATCTTCTCCACAAAATCTTTATTGTCTTCTTCTAGTATAGATTGTTCTAGAAGAGTAGTCTTAGGCAATGTACTAACCTCTTTCAATTTCTGACCATATTCTTTATATTCCTCTTTCTGTTTCTCCAATGCCTCAACATGTAAATGCATTTCTCTTATCAATTATTCTACTCCTTTGTAAACTTCAAAACTTTCGACCAACAATCCATCTACTTCTTGTTTTATTTTCTCAACCCACCTATCTAACATTTCTGCCTTGCCCCTTACCTGTTCCAAATCTTCTACTTCCTTTTTGCTCAGCAAAACTGGGGTCTCAATTGCAGCAACCTGTTGTGACCTTGGAGCAGAAATGCTCTTGAGAAAAACATGCAATTGATCTAGTTGATCCTTAAGCTCATCCCTCAACATCCTAGACTTGGTTGAGGAGGCTACCACATCAATTAGATGCATTTGCTAATCCCGGGTAGGCCTTCCCAAATTAACAGTGCCTAGTTGATAATTCGTTAATTGCATATCCTCTGTCCCCTTGTCCATTATAGGTATGGCACACTCAGCCACAATTTCTCCCTTGTCAGTCAATCTAGTAGAGTGCAGGATTTTGGCCTTCTTTTTAGGCCTTTCTCTTTCAATTTCCTTCATCATATCCTCCCAATTGAGACGTTGAGAAGGTGTCGATGTTCTCTTTTTAAGATCTAACTTCAACCAAGTCGGAGCTCCTAGAGTAACAACCATCATGGTTGAAGAAGAGGAGGCAGTAGCTAAGGGAGGTTGCACATTTAACTGAGGGTGAGAATCAACCTTTTGTTTTTGTTGCTGCTCTTGTTCCACACTCATTTGTGCCAAATTTTCAGCCTCCTCCTTATCCTTTTGCTCTTGTATTCTCTTGTCTTCTTCCTCCTTCTTCAACTTTTCTTCTTCTGATCTTTCCTTTTCCAGTCTCTCCTTCTCTAATCTTTCCTTTTCTAGTCTCTCCTTCTCCAATCTTTCTATCTCTAAAGCTTTAAGCTTTTCTGCCTTTTCTTCTTCTTCTTGTTGCCTTTTGACCAGCTCTTCAGCCTCTTTCTCCTTTTGTAATCTTTCTGCTTCTTCTTCCTTTCTATGAGCTTCCTCAACAAGCTTTAACTTGGCTACTAGAACTTCTCTTTCCCTTCGATGTCTGGCCTTTTCCTCCTCAAGATCATGAATCTTTTGTATCAATTCTAACTTATCATTTTCTTCCTTCATCTTGACCTCTTGTTCCTTTTACATCTGCTGCTTTCCTATTTCATCTGCTCTTTGTTTGGCTTCTACTTGTTGTTGATGCAGTATAGGATCAACTTGTGTCCTGGCATCCATTGCCTTCTATTTCTCTATTGCTGCAGCTTTTGCATCCACATCCTTTTTGGCCTCTTCAAACAGCGCCCATTGATCCTCTTGTGTCAAAACCTATTTAGTATCCTCCTCTAGAGGCATATTCTCTTGCACATCCTTTTTTGACACAGTCTCATCTGAGTTTGTCCCAACATCATGAATTTCTACCTCCACCCCTTTTCCCTTCAAGGTCTCATCAATGTCATAAAGAGTTTCTTTTTCCACCTCTTTACTTTTCTACTTTGCTACTGGGACTTGAGCAGAGGATTCACCTAAGGCAGATGTTGAAACTACTTGTGCTACTTGGGCCTCTCTTTCTTGTGTTTCTGTTTCATCTTGTTGCACAACTTCAAGCTCATTTTCTTCAATATCTGGAGGAAAGAATTCCAAGGACTCTTTGGGAGGTGTCTTCCTTTTAATCCTTTTGTATCCCTTACCCTTTTTAGGGGTTGGTCCTTGAGGAGTCTTGGTTCTTAAAACTAACCATTGAATGCTCCTATCCAATACTGTCCTCCCTATTTGTTTTATATCAATTGTCTCCTCACTATTCCAGTCAATTGGATCCAAGCTCTTGGTGCCAATGTTCAAAGCTTCATAGGATGGATCCAATACTATTCTATCATCCACCAATGTGTCAAGAATGTCATTTTTGATACCAAGCTCTGACATGAGTGAGACAGGTAATCTTTCATAATTATTCTTTCTTAGATCATACTCATCTTGCCGATCACTCCATAAATCTTCTAACAAATTAAAATGTTTATCAAACACAGAAGGCAACAAAGCATTCATTTTACTCTTAGGGTCAAAATTCTTCCAAGCTGTATATAAACCTAACTTTAATTGTATCAATTCACTTCACACCACCTTTGCTCCTACCAGATGCTGATAGCTATACTCACCCAACTTCATAGGAAACTTGTGACATCCAGTCTTATGTTTTAATCCAAACCGGGCATTAACTCCTAGAGCTTGATATACAAACTCCATTAAAACTATCCTGTTATTGCAGCATCTTGGCAGTAAATATGGATGACCTTCAAAACCAGCTAGCCTGAAGTATGTGAACTTGGGGTACTGGATGTACCAACATCCCCATTCAGCGATAAATGCCATAGCTTCTTGGCTCAGTCTGTACCTTGCATCTCCGTTGAGTTGGTTAATGATCACATATATGAGTGCATCATTAACTCTTCTGAATTGAGTCTTAGCAACCTGTAGGGACAACTAGTTATAATGCTCCCACACCTTCTTTTGTCCATCTAATACTCCCATTATCCCCACTCTGTTCAGACCCGGGTAAATACATACCCTTGCTGCTGCATACACAATGTAAGAAGTCATGAAGAAACACTTGGTATCCCTTATCCTTGTCAACTAGTCATGAATGGCATCAGAGACAACCATGGATGGCATCAGAGACAACCATGGACCAATCAAACTGTTGTTCGCCATTCAAGATGGTCTGAATAAAAGGAAACATCCACTCCTTGAAATGAAATGCATCCCTCTTCCCAAATACCCTAGACAACATCAAGATCAAGTCTGATACTTCTTCGCAGAATTCTGTCCTCTTCGGTTGATCATGAAGTTTGATCAAAGACTTCTTTTTTATCAACCATTTCTTATTCAAATGAGCCTTATTGGATGCTTTGTATTTACTATATTTCTCCAAAGCTTCAACTTCCTTTAACTGTACCAGGCTCTTTGGGTCTGGAACACTAAACATAGTTTGAAACATTTAAGGAGTGAGATCAATGATCACATTATCTTGTGAATCCATGCATTGTTGGGTACCTGGATTGTAAGCACTTGCTGCTGTCATAATCAACTCTAGGTACTGGGCAGATAAAGGGAATACGGTGATACGAGCCAAGCCAGAATCAACAATTCTTTGTGTTCTCCCTGTGACCTCGTCATTAAATGTTTCAGCATGCAAATCCTCAAAATCATATGAGCCCAAATTAGTGTTGGTTATATCAGACCACTCCGATTCTACCTTGCTTGGAATGGCAACAAGACTCTTGTGATTATACCTTAAGGTATAAGGTAATTGTTTTGGCTTGACCTTCTTCGGCTTAACTACTGCCTTTGATGTTCCTGCAGGTCGATTCCTTTGGGCAGCTTCTCCTGATGTTCCTGACATTCTTCAGCTTTCCTGCAACCAAAACCTCTAGTTAGATCCTTAAATAAATATCACCAAATATACTTCAAAATTATACCCTTTCATATATGCACCAGAGGCGGAATTAGGCAGAAAACATCCTAAATAGTCTTCTTTAAAAACACTGTCGGGCTCAGAGCCAAAATCGATATTGATATTTCACTAACCATGAGCGGGATCGGAGTCGGAACTGAAAAGGTGGTCGGAACCGGGACCGGAATGGAAATTGATTTGATTTCCTTCAGATTTTCTATTTTCATATTCTGTTTCGGTTCCGATTCCGCTTCCGTCCAGGTTATCGCTATTTTGAAAGAAGACTTCTCACTATAAGAGGAGCCGGAGACAGGATGGAAATGGAATCGATACCTTTTGGAAAACATGATTTAAAGTTCAAGATCGACTCCGATCCTGCTTCCGCCTAGGTTGACCATGATGTCATAAACGACTTCATCAATTTAATGCATAAATTCATGGTTTTAAACATTACACCATTTTTAAATGAGAAGGGGCTAATGTTTAACTTGATAGAACCATCCCCATATGACCCGGGGGTGACTGTAATTTCTAGGGTATCATTTTTTAAATTCAACTAATTAATGTATTACAAAAATGCATTTAAACCCTAATCTAGAAAACACAATATAAAAACTAGGGCATGAATTTAACCCTTCGTAATTTAACCAGATTGAATGCGTAAAATGATTCTAAGCAAAACTACGATTTCACTAAACCCTAACTTAATGTAAATCCTGGATTTTAACCTACCTCACTGTAGAACCCTAAATTTTAATCTATGCCATTTAAACCTTAATTTAGTCTAACTCACTGTAAAAAATCCAAAACAACACGACGCGATCATGACTAAAACGTGAAAGCGACCGTGCCCTAAAAACCAAGAAACTAGATATAAAAGCAAAACAAAAACAAGAATCAACAAACAAACAAAAACAAAGCAAAAAAACGCAAACCTATTGAGAAACACAAACTCGTCCAAAGCAAAACGATTCCACACGAGCATAAATGAAAACGCGAAAGTAAATAAAAGAAGAACAACAATAAGAAACCTTATCTCGAATGCCAATAAATAGACAAAACACCTGAAGCAATCGGGGCGCAACAGTCTCTTGATCAATCAGTTCACTCGCACAAGACTTCACTGCAACTTCAGTTCGCTCTTTAATCTCTTAAGAATAGTGATAAGAACTATGCATTAATCCCTAATTAAGGTAAAATTCAGAGTTTCACGCATGCCTAGCACTTGTCATTAATGCATTAAATGTAGTAGAGCGGAGTCAGAACTACAGAAGAACTGGCCCATCACTACAGACAACTTTAGCAAAAGAAACAATGACCAAACTGGCGGGAGTGGAATCAGAATGAAAACCGATTTGGAAAATTTGGTAATTTCCCAACTTCGTTCCCGTTCCGGGTCCGATTCCACGCACAAAGCATAAAACAAAACCAAACACAAAAAGTAAAACAAAGGACCAAAATAAGAAAACTTAACAAAAAGACTTAGTCTAAAACGAAAATCCAAAACCCGGAGGCGGAGGCGGAGGCGGAACGTATTGTGATTTTGAAACTTTGAATAAATACCTGTAGACATCCAAATTTGATCACTTCCATATGATCAAAATCGTCTATTATATTCATCCATTTTATTATTAGTGATTAAATAATTTATTTAATCATTATTTCATCTTCTGCCTAAGGTTCCTAAAGTATGTAATTAAATAAATTAAATACTTTACCTTACACCCTGTTCTGAACTAAATTAAATAAATATGACAAATTATTTAATTTAGTCTTTCAACCCATTTGAATTAAAAACCAATTTTTAATTCTTCTTTTTTCTCTCTCCTTGTCACATTCTCCATAACCCTCTTCTAATCCGGATTAAATTAATTAATTTGTGATTAGGATGTGCACCACTTAATCTTGATTAAGTGTCACATCCTCCATAATTTCCCACTTGCCTCTAATCTCTCATTAATTACCTTAATCCTATGTTTGCATAACCTTAATCAGAATCATTAGCCACATTTGGCTTACCTTTTCTGGTCAACCTTCCCACTTACCATTTTTGGTATGGACTCCCTTCCCTATGTGAATTTTTAATTCACATTTATTCAACCAAGGTTCCCGTCTTCCCCATGTGAATTTTTAATTCACTTTTATCTTCCCAAAGTCTTCCCCATCCCCCATGCAAGATTCTAGAAGCCTTGACTTGTCACTTCACATATGCCAAGGGCTTCTAGAACCTTGGACTTGTCATATCACCCACATGTGACAAATCTCCAATTTTTTGGAGACCCTCTCTTATCCATTAGATTCTTCTAATCATTGTAAATTTTTAATTCACTTTTATTCTTCCAAGGAATCTTCTCATCCCCCAAGATCCACCTCATCTCCACATCACTCCACCCTAGGACATCTCACCCTTCACATGTCAAGATGTGAGGGCTTGTGAGTCCTCAACTCACCATAGCCCTTCATCTTGATCTTTGTTGGATCAATCCCAACTGTTGAATTCTCTAGAGAATTCAATTTAGCCTATAAATACCCCTTCAATTCCTTCATTTTAAGGGATCAAGTCTTTTGCAAATAAACTCTTGCAAAATTTCCATTCAAGCTCTCACCCATTTTAGCATCCATATTGCATCAATTCATCTTGCATCCACTTCATTTCATTGCCATCCAAGGAGCACACAAGACTTCAACATCAAGGGCCAACCAAGGGAGCAACAACATGAAGGTATAACAACAATTTATTTGTTTATCTTGCTTTCATATTGTTCATTTTCCTAGGCTAATCATTGAGGTGCCCTATTATCTTGTTGTTTCTCTTTATTGCACTATTAGTTTTATTTAACATCTCACATTTAGGAAGCAATATTTTATTAGGATCACATTTCTGGCACGCCCGGTGGGACCCACAAAGGGGTCTCTTTCTTTCACGTTTTTTGTTGTTTGCTTGTTTGCAAATTCAGGTCACAGAGGGGCGAACTTGCCCTCCCGGACGCCGCAGAGGGGCGACCTTGCCCTCTGTTTTTGACTGTTTTCTGCAGAGGGGCAACCTTGGCCTTTTCACTATTTTTTGCAAAGGGGCGAACTTGCCCTTTTTGACTGTTTTCTGCAGAGGGGCGACCTTGCCCTTTTTGACTGTTTTCTGTAGAGGGGCGACCTTGCCCTTTTTGACTGTTTTCTGCAGAGGGGCGACCTTGCCCTTTTTGACTGTTTTCTGACTATTTTCTGCAGAAGGGTGACTCTGCCCTTTACTGATTGACTGTTTTCTGCAGAGGGGCGAATTTGCCCTTAACAGCACATTCGGGAAGTCAGATTTGCTACACATCACAAAGAAGGGCAAGAAGATAAACAACTAACATTTCCTTGCAGGACCTTCCTTTTTATTCTAATTTTTAAAAGTCTTTCCTTGCTACTTTATCTAGGTACTTAGTATAAGTAGGGGAAAGTAATATTTGCTGTTTGTTGTGTCTATTTTACTTATTTTACCCTAAGGGGGCATTAGTTTGTTTTCACTTTCCTCCTTTGCACGTTGTGCGGATCTGAAGGAGGTCGTTGGAAACAATTAGTGTCATCTTCTTAGCAGGACCTGCTTGGGGATTTTATCACCCCAAGGGACGATCCCAACCACGCGTACCGACGGGGTATATAAAGGGGGCAGAGTCAAAGCTGTACCCCAATCCAGTTGCGTCGTAATTGGCGAAATATCGAAGCTAGGGTGATACCTAGATAGACGTGAAGAGTTGGTCTGAGCCTTTCAGTATCTCGCTGGGGCTCCCGACTCACGCTTGTGACGGACTGGTGTTCATGATTTGTGCCTCATGTACCAAGCGTATATCGAGGACTCCCTAGAAACCTTATTCATCCTAGAATAAGACCTTTGCCGGCCATACCCGTTAAAACATTAATCATAGGATTATGCTTGTTCAAAGTGTTTTTCTGTGAGGAACTAGTAAATTTTGGTAAGTAAAACTATCATTAAACCATTTTAAGTCCTTTCCAAAATCCCTTATCCAAACCAAGTTCAAAATTTCACTGCAGAGGGGCGACCTTGCCCTCTGTTTCAGCCATTTTCTGCAGAGGGGCGAATACGCCCTGCTGAATGGCCAGTTTCACCTGTTTAACCTCCGTTCGAATCCCCGAAGCCTCCATTTGACCATTTGATCAATCCAAACCTTCATTTGGCCATTCCAAGCCCCCATTCACCCCTTCCGACCATCTATATATCTAATCTGAATATCCGATCACCCGTTCTGAATGGCCGTTTTCCTGTTCCGAGCATCCGTCAACATTTTCTGAAAATCAATGTTTCATTGGCCAGATTGCATAAGTGCTTCTTCGAACATCATTGGAGTCCATATCTATCATCAAATCATCCATCCCAATCATCTAGATTTCATTTTTGAAATTTTTGATTTTTATACCGAAACTTCTGGAGGCCTTAACTTTTGATTCGGATGTGGGTTTTGGCTGAAATTTTACAGGTGGTTGCATTAGGAGCTGGCATTTGGATTCCCAACAATCCCTTGGATCCTCCTTCGACACGTTTTTAGAGCCTCAAACTTTCATCTTGACCCTCAAAATCACAAATTAACATTTATTCTTTTCAATTTTCCAGTTTTTGACGAACTATTTTGTTAATAACTCTGAATGCATGTCTCATATTTTTGATGTTAGTTGGAAATTCATCCTATCTTAGTATTGGGTATTTTGTGGAAAAGAATGGACTCTCAAACTTATTCCTACGAAGTTTCCTAAAATGGCAAAATTTGATAATTTTTGAAAACTACCAAATTTGGCAAAAATATGATTGTCAACACCTTACGTCCTCTAGTTGAAACCCATGATCTTGGTTCCAAATCAATCCTATCATATCCTATGATCCAATCCCAATTTAAGCCCCAATTCAGTCCTAATCTGAGCGTTAATCCCATCATCCTAATCTGAGCTTTCATCCAATCCCAATTTGAGCTTTCATCCAATCCCCATATGAGCTTTCAATTCATCCTAGTTCTCTATCCATCATCTATTCTTTCCTTCTAATCTATATCCATCACGAATCTTTATCCCCCTCTCACACGACCAATAATAGTAGTCAAAGGGAATCCTAACTCCGTTGATGACGATAATGAAAATCTTGTTGATCATGAAGATTGTTATATAGATCCTCTTGACGCTATCATTACTAGTAAGATCTCTCCAATCACCTCCCAAAATCCCACTACTTCTTCAAACTATCCCACCATGCCTTCATCCACATCTAATAATGGTCCTTATGCTACCCTTGGCAAGGGATATCCAACATCCTCACCATTGATATATTCATCATATCCCCCCTCTCAACCTCTATCCTATCCAACATCCACATCCTCTTATCCTCATCATCATCAACAATCCCAATACCTCTACCTTAATCCCACATCCCAATCTTCTCATCCTAATCCAACACTCACACATTCCTATCACAATCCCCCATCCCAATATTCCTCCTATCCTAATCCACCATCTCAATTCTCTCATCCTAATCTACCATCCATATCCTCCTACGCCAACCCACCATACATGTCCTCCTACAATGGTTCACCACCTCAATCTTCCTATTCTAATCCAACATCCACACCTTCCTATCACAATCCCCCATCCCCATACCCCTACATTAATTCCACATCTCCCCATTCTAATCCTTCATCTACATCTTCCTACTATCACTCCCCATCCCAATCTAATCCAACATCCACATCTTCCTACATCACTCTCCCTTTCACTGCATTATATCTTAATCCTACATCTCCTCCAACCACTCCTACTCCTCCATCTAGTCCCATCCACTCATCCACTCATCTAATCATAATCCTCCATATCTTCCTAGTCCTACATCCAATCCCATCCCTTCATCTAATCCTAATCCTCCAACCACTCCTAGTCCTCCATCTAGTCCCATCCCTTCATCTAATCCTAATCCTCCATCTCCTCCTAGTCCTACATCCATTTCCATCCCTTCATCTAATCCTAATCCTCCATCCATTTCCATCCCTTCATCTAATCCTAGTCCTCCATCTCCTCCAAGTCCTCCATCCAATCCCAATCCTCCATCTCCTCCTAGTCCTACATCCATTTCCATCCCTTCATCTAATCCTAATCCTCCATCCATTTCCATCCCTTCATATAATCCTAATCCTCCATCTCCTCCTAGTCCTCCATCCAATCCTAATCCACAAATCCCTAACCATAATCCTCCATCTCCTCCTAGTTCTACATCTAATCCTCCAATTCTTAATCCTAATCCTCATCCACACATCCACTCATATAATCCTCCAATTCTTAATCCTAATCCTACATCCAATCCCATACCCACATCTAATCCTAATCCTCCAGCCATCCTAGTCCTCCATCTAGTCCCACCCCTTCATCTAATCCTCATCCTCCATCTCCTCCTATTCCTCCATCCAATCCTAATCCATCAATCCCTAATCCTTCATCCATTCCCATCCCTACATCTAACCCTAATCCCACATCTCCTCCTAGTCCTCCATCCATTCCCATCACCCTACCTAATCCTACATCCCTTCCAAATGTTTCCCAAGGACTCATGCAAGAAGAGACACCATGCCCTCCCAATCTATCATGTACTGTCACTAGTGATGAGGCCCTCCTCCATCCTACACCTATCCCTCCCATCACCGTTCCTGACACCATCCAAATAGTTGAGCCGGTCAAACCCATCAAATCCATTGAAATCCTATCTTCTACTACTAGATCCACCCAATCCATTGAAGACATCCAATCCCCTCCTCCTAGTCCTAATATTCACAAACTTCAATCCAATGACCTTCATGAATCCTCCATCCTCCTCTCTCCCCCAATTGAGGAGTCCCTCCAACACTCTTCCATCATCATACATCCCACACAAGATGAGTCATGCCAAGCGCTTGATCCAAAGCATACAAGCATATCCCCTCCTCCAAATCAAGATCACTCCATCCCATCTACTCCACCTCAAGAACATAGTCTTCCATCCATTTCATCTCATGATCCATAACCTCAACCAAGTCATGATCCTATCCTCCCATCCATTTCATCTCATGATCCATATCCTCAACCAAGTCATGATCCTATCCTCCCATCCATTTCATCTCATGATCCATATCCTCAACCAAGTCAAGATCCTATCCTCCCATCCACCCCATCTCAAGATCACACTATCTCCTCCACTCCATCCCATGATCCCATTTTCCTTCAAGAACCAATCACTCCATCTCATGAGCCCTTATCATCCACTACCTCTCATGATCCCTTATCACTCATTCCTCCTAATGTTGTTATCCCCTCATCGCCATCTAGTCTTACCATCCCAATGCCACTTTTGTATCACCTTGGTAACATTACGTGCATCCATGGTGGTCTTCTTGTTGAAGAAAATCAAAGTATATGCACCACCCATCCTCCTTCACCTAATAATGCAATCACATCATTCTTCCAAAAGAATAAACATCCTACCATAGATCACATGCTTGAGAACATGAACTATCAAGGAAAAGGTTTAGGCCTTCATGAGCAAGGTATTTTAGAACCCATTCAAGTCAAAGAACATCCAGGCACACATGGTCTTGGATATGTCTAACAAAAACTTGCACTCTAAAGATGTTGGTACAACCTTCATACATCCTAAACGATCCTCTTCTAAAGGCACAAGAGGTACTTCCCATTGTTCTACCAAGACATATGCCGCCATCCCCCCTCCTCCATCATACTACCTACAAACAACCATCCATCTTCCTCCCTCATCCTCTCAATCCATTTTGGGTCCTTATGTCCCTCCATCCATCATTGCTCATCCTTCATCTACTATGGGTTCTTATATCCCTCCATCAAAACCCACACATCCTCCATATACACAGTCTATTTTGGGTCCTTACATCCCAAAATCACCCCCTCCATCTTATCCTATTCATCCACCCCCTCTCCCTCATACACCGCATAAAAATCCTACCTTCATAACTCCTAATCAGGATCAACAAAGGCACATACCTACACATTATCAGGATAAGTACCATGATGAAAACCTGGCAAACATGCATCATGCATAAATTCCCCATCTAGTCTCCTTCCACGATTGGGGGCAACATCCACTTACGCATTCCTTTCCTCCATCTCCTACATCTGCCTATCTTCTGCATCATATCCATCCTATCCCATTTATTCCACTTCCTCCCTCTTCCTTGTGATCTTGATAAATGTAGGGGCAAACCTATATACATGCTTTGGACATCTCTTGGCATATATTCCCATCCATACACTATCATATTCCTTATCCACCTCTATCTATCTTCCATTGCCCATGTCACTCCCTTATCCACCCATCTTGCTATCCCTCTTGCCTCGTCATGCATGACACATATAGAGTGGGGGCATCTCCTTATTTGCAATTGGGTCCTTGGAGACATCGTCCATCCATTCCGCCAAGTAATCTTCTCCATCTCCCCATCCTTTCATCCCATAGTCCTTTTCATCCTTTCATCCTTATCTCCCCATTCATCTATCTAAACATCCAATCCATCTCCCTATCCTTATCTTCCTATCTACCCATCCACAAATCCTTTTCCATCTTTTCATCCTTATCTCCTCATCCATTTATCTACCCAGTAATCCATGTCATCTTTCCGAATCCTTATCCTTCTATCCATATATCCTAGAATATTTCTATCTCCCCATCTTTATCAATCCATCCATTTTCCTTTCATCTCATAGTCCTTTGTCATTGGTCTCTAGCTATAGGCTACCCTCATGCAATCCAATGACTTGATACCTCACTATCATCATTCCTATCTCTTTCTCACATCTTTCCAATCTTTATCACTCATCTATCTGTCATCTATCCACCTATCCTAGCATCTCCTTATCCATCCATCCATTTCCCTCTATTATCCCTTGTCATTGGTAACTAGCTCTAGGCTACCCGCATACAACCCAATGCCATTCACATCGTAATTCATCTCTCCTATCTATTTACCACATCTTATCACTCTTCGTCATTCATCTATACATCCTCTCATCCTCCCAATTCATATTCTAATAATCTAGGTCACTATCCCATCCCTGAGCTTCGCATAACCCACATCCCACATATCGACCATCCAATCCTGCGGCCTATCCTGGCTCATCATATCCTCTCCATCATTTTATCCATTTATCTTGGTCATCTCATCATCCCTTATCCATTGTTTGTCGTCGGTCTCTGGTCGAACTACATTGCCCCTGCGCTTTCACGTAGGCAAGGTTGGTCATTTGATCCACCCCGAGGTTCTATCTTTTGTCTGTCTTGTCTCTTCCATCGTCTATCTTTGGCCTTGTGTCGAGCTACGTGGCCCCTGCGCTTTCACGTAGCCAAGGTCAATCATTTGGTCCGCCCCCTGGGCATTTTTTCCATCTGATCCTCTATCTTCATCATCCTCTTTCCACTTTTACCATGGTCTTTTCCTGAACTACGAGGGCTCTGCGCTTTCACGTAGGCACGGTTGATCTTTGATCAACCCTCGAGCCCCTAGGTCTTTAGGGTGTGTTAGTCATGTTGTCTTGTCATCCTGTCATCTTGTCGTGTCATCAAGTATGTCCCTATCCTAGCTGGTGCTTATCAAACAACGGTCATCTATATCACAAGATCCAATCGATTTCTGGTATCCTGTGTCATGTCGATCAACCAATCTATCCTCCATCTTTGGTCTCAACAGGATGTATCCTTCCTAACAGACCGCATCAACCCCATCCATCCATCATCTTGATCCTATGGCAAAGGACGTTTCAAACTTGATTGTGATCTTTTGATGCTTTTGGCTTTTGTTTATCATTTGAGCTCCCTATCATCACTTGTCATGGTCGCCTTGATCCATCATATCGTGGTGTGCTTTAACTAGTACACATAGGGGCATATCTTGCTCGTTTCTTTGTTTTTGTCTTCTTGGTTGTCCCACGTAGTACCCACCAAGATCCTTGAGGTCTTGTGTTACGCTGGGACATCCTTTTGTGCTTGTGGTTATTCCAATACCTGGCCCGACCAAAGTCATCACAATTTTGGGGTATTGGAATAGCCTTCTTGTCTGTTGTGTTTGTTTTATGCATTAGACACTAATTCGTCTTGGTTTACATACCCTGATGCCCGATGTCTTATGCTATAGCAAAAATCAGTGCTCTAAGGATGGAAAATTGCATTAGGATTGCATTTCATTTTCCATTCCAATCATCCTCATCATCCTCATCATCATCATCATTATCATCTCTGGGATGTATCCTTCCCTATCCTTGTGTTGTTTTGGGATGTATCCTTCCCTCATCAACAACACTCTCATCGGGACGTATCCTTCCCTATCCTTGTGTTGTTTTGGGATGTATCATTCCCTCGTCAACAACACTCATCCTCATCCTCATCAGGATGTATCCTTCCCTATCCTTGTGTTGTTTTGGGATGTATCATGTCCTCATCAACAACACTCCATCAACCATCCGCCCAACCTGGCTTGTACCTGGATTGGGGCAACATCACATTTTTCCTTGCATCCATTTGTGCTCACCTTTATCTCTCATCTCTCATCCTTTCCCCCATCTCTTCCTCCTTCATCACTTGCCTAATTTTTTGCCCTCTTTCCAACCATACCATCCGTTTCTTCCTATCGAGAGGTCACCCGGGACCCCTCTCTTTTCCCCCGTCACCCTCTCAAGGGGGCATACCCTTCACATTAATCCATTTTACCTACCATAGTCAACCCCTTCCAGGATTGGGGCATCTTCATCCATTTCCCTACTAATTTGGACATCTCAGATCCTCCTCCCCATGCTGGGGCATCATCCTCTGGTGAATTCCTCTATAGAGTCATCTACACTTTCTTTTCTTTGAAGCACGGTTATTCTAACGATGCTTCGAAGAGGGGTAAAATGTAGACATCCAAATTTGATCACTTCCATATGATCAAAATCGTCTATTATATTCATCCATTTTATTATTAGTGATTAAATAATTTATTTAATCATTATTTCATCTTCTGCCTAAGGTTCCTAAAGTATGTAATTAAATAAATTAAATACTTTACCTTACACCCTGTTCTGAACTAAATTAAATAAATATGACAAATTATTTAATTTAGTCTTTCAATCCATTTGAATTAAAAACCAATTTTTAATTCTTCCTTTTTCTCTCTCCTTGTCACATTCTCCATAACCCTCTTCTAATCCGGATTAAATTAATTAATTTGTGATTAGGATGTGCACCACTTAATCTTGATTAAGTGTCACATCCTCCATAATTTCCCACTTGCCTCTAATCTCTCATTAATTACCTTAATCCTATGTTTGCATAACCTTAATCAGAATCATTAGCCACATTTGGCTTACCTTTTTTGGTCAACCTTCCCACTTCCCATTTTTGGTATGGACTCCCTTCCCCATATGAATTTTTAATTCACATTTATTCAACCAAGGTTCCCCTCTTCCCCATGTGAATTTTTAATTCACTTTTATCTTCCCAAGGTCTTCCCCATCCCCCATGCAAGATTCTAGAAGCCTTGACTTGTCACTTCACATATGCCAAGGGCTTCTAGAACCTTGGACTTGTCACATCACCCACATGTGACAAATCTCCAGCTTTTTGGAGACCCTCTCTTATCCACTAGATTCTTCTAATCATTGTGAATTTTTAATTCACTTTTATTCTTCCAAGGAATCTTCTCATCCCCCAAGATCCACCTCATCTCCACATCACTCCACCCTAGGACATCTCACCCTCCACATGTCAAGATGTGAGGGCTTGTGAGTCCTCAACTCACCATAGCCCTTCATCTTGATCTTTGTTGGATCAATCCCAACCGTTGAATTCTCTAGAGAATTCAATTTAGCCTATAAATACCCCTTCAATTCCTTCATTTTAAGGGATCAAGTCTTTTGCAAATAAACTCTTGCAAAATTTCCATTCAAGCTCTCACCCATTTTAGCATCCATATTGCATCAATTCATCTTGCATCCACTTCATTTCATTGCCATCCAAGGAGCACACAAGACTTCAACATCAAGGGCCAACCAAGGGAGCAACAACATGAAGGTATAACAACAATTTATTTGTTTATCTTGCTTTCATATTGTTCATTTTCTTAGGCTAATCATTGAGGTGCCCTATTATCTTGTTGTTTCTCTTTATTGCACCATTAGTTTTATCTAACATCTCACATTTAGGAAGCAACATTTTATTAGGATCACAATACCAACTTAACTTCAACTCCGCCTCCAGCTCTGACAGAGACAAAACAAAAAAAGACCAAAGAAAGACTGTTGGGATGGAAACCAAAACAAGTTTCAAAAGAAGTTTTAGAACCCGATTCAGTTTCGGTTCCGGTTCCGACAGAGAATTTAAAGAAAAATAAAGTGTTGGCAAAACAAGACTCCAAACTTTGTTTGGAAAACAACTAAGGACAAAAACTAACAAGGGGGACCCATTTTGACCAAGGCAAAAGATGGGGTGGTTATGCAAGGCATAACAAATGGCAACTCGGATGGGAAAATGGTTTACCCATTTTCAAGATACCCAAAGAAAATTTCAGTCACCCAAAAACTACTCGGGTTATAAACACTTTAACTCGTATAAGATCAGATATAAATAGGATAAGTTTGAGTTGGAATCTCAGATGCATGTGCTCATGAGTTATTTCTAAATTTGAGTGTGTTCTTATATTGTGCATCATTCTTCATAGATACTTTCTCTGCTCTTGAACAACTATACCTAAGATTCAAGCTACATAGGTTGAGTCCTTTAACTATCGTACAGTAAAATATTGGGTATTGCTCCGTTGCCAAACATGTGTCCATAGCCTCGACAGAGATGCCTCTAGTTCTCACAAAGCATTGCTCTACTGCCAGCCAGGCGTCCATAGCCCTGATAGAGATACTTGATTAGCCACTTGATATTGAGCTTTCCTTTTCTTTCTTTCTTTTCATACTCTTTTCTTTTTTACTTCACTTATGAAAATTCTTCTATGCATGTTTCTCAATACTCAGATCCAATGAATCTGAAATGTGGGTTGAGAACTACAATGGATTTCATGATAGTCTTGGAATCGGATTTTTCACTTGAATCAAAGGTAGAGTCATTCTAAAACAGATAGGAATTTACTCATGCAGATGTTTATCTAATTTGGTGACAGATTTTTGATGATAATTCATGAGATATTCACAATGTATCTTCTATCCTTAAATATCTTTTCAAACCAACATTAGAATGATCATAAGACATAAGTTTCAGTACGAAATCCTTTTCAATGATGATGATGAACATACCTAAACCAATTTCTCTCCTAGTACCAGTAGTATACTTTGAATAACAACCCCAAGTCTTGAGATGGACAAAAAGAAGATCCCCAACAAAACAAGACACAAACAAAAAAAAAAAACCAAAAGAAAACAAAGAAAACTAAAACAACAAAGAAAAGAGAAAACTTAACTAAAACAAAGACTTAATTACATATGATACAATATAATACATTCTTTTCAAAACATCAGACCTTTTATGCACCAAAATAGTGGTTGAGAAACTGACCATTAACTGGTAATGGAACTGGCTCTCCTGTTAAGGTACTCAAACGAAAAGCATTCTCGCCTAGTATCTCAGCTACTTGATAAGGACCTAACCAAAGTCTATCAAACTTCTAGTTATCTCCCTTCTTTTCTCTAGCCTTATCCCATAACAATACAAGATCTGATATCCTAAAAGCTTTAATCTTAGCTCTTTTGTCAAACCAGCGTTTGACAATAGCCTGATGCTTAGAGAATTGCTGCAAAGAAGCATCTCTTTGCTCTTCCATATTAAGTAAATTAAGTAGTCTAACCTCAATCCTATCATCCTTGGAGTAAAACTCCTACATAAACTTCATAACAGGTATTTGTAAATGGATCGGGAAAAATGGATCTTGGCCATAGACTAACTTAAAAGGTGAATTTCCTAGGGCTGCTTTGATTCTAGTTCGATCTGCCCATAAGGAAAATCTCAACTGGGTATGCCAGTCCCTAGGATTGCTCTCTAATAATTTTCTTATCACTTCCAACAAGTTTTTATTTGTGGACTTAGCCACTCCATTCCCCTAAGGGTAATAATTGGAAGAATACTTTAAAACAATTTTGTGCTCATATGCCCATCCAATAAATTCAACAGAAGAAAAAGCAGGGCCATTATCACATACTAGAGCAAATGGAACTCCAAACCTAGTTGTGATGTTCTCAGTCAGAAACTTGATGACCACCTCTGCGGTACTATTCTTGCAAGGTTGAGGCTCTGTCCAACGTGTACAATAGTCAGTTGCAGTCAAGATGAATTTATGACCTGCAGAAGAATTAGGATTAATAACACCTACAAAATCAATTGCCCACTGTGCAAACGGCCTTACCTCATATACTGGCTGCAAAGGCATTGCAGGATTTCTTTCTCTAGGTGCAGAAGTTTGGCATATATGACAAGTTCTGCAGTGTTGATGTGCATCCCGAAATACATAAGGCCAATAGTAGCCTGATCTTAGAATTTGATGAGCCAAAGCATCAACAAAACCATGCCCTGTTCCATGCCTTCCATGAAACTCAGAAATGGCATGCTTGGCCTCTTGCTGATCTAAACAACGTAAGTAAATCCCTTGAAAATTCTTTCTGTAGATTGATCCCCCTTTAAGCATATAGTGAGCACTCTTCATCCTCAATGCTCTCCTCTAAGTAGCACTCATTCCTTCTGGACATTTGTTATTAAGGAGGAAGAAAACTAAATCTGTAGACCAGGGATCCTTGGTGAATGATTGGACAGTGTACCGTTGACAAGTAATGCTTTTGTCCACTTCTACCATTGCTTTTGATAGACCTTGCCCTTGAACAAGTTTCATTGGGTGAATCTCTAAGTTAAATTCTTGTAAAATGGCCATCCATTTTCCTCTTCGCTCTCCCAACTCACTTTGCATCAGAAGAGACTTCACAGTTGGATTTGGAACTATGGACATTACTTGACTTCGAAGTATGTAATGTTTGAACTTCTTCACTTCTTGTACCAAAGCAAAGGCTTGTTTCTCCAAAGGTGGGTATCTTACTTCTACATTTTTAAATGGAGAGCTCATAAAGACAATAGGTCTTTCCTCTCCCTCTCCTCTTTGTTGTGTTAACACTGCTGCACATGAATGGTCAGATGCAATAGAATAAATATAAAAAGGTTTAAGATAATATGGGCTTGTCAGAATAGGTGCCTCAGATATAAACTGTTTAATTTACGAGAAAGCAGACTTAGCCTCATTACTCCATTCAATTTTTGCATCCTTCTTCATCATTTCATTAAGTGGTTTGACAATTTCTGCAAACCCTGTTATAAATTTCCTAACAAAATTGATCCTTCCAAAGAAAGATCTCATCTCCTTCTTGCAGCCTGGCCTTGTCAATTTCAAGATGGCCTCTACTCAATCAGGATCTATGGAAATCCCTTCCTCTGATATAATGTGACCCATGAGTTTCCCTTTAGACACTCCAAATACACACTTCTTTGGGTTGAGAGAGACACCATAACTTATACATTTCTTTAGAACCTTTTCCAAGTCAGCAGCATGCTCTTCTCTTTTCTTGGAGAAGATAGTTAGATCATCAACATAAATGATTATACATTTTCCAATCAAATCTTTAAAAGCTACATCCATCACCCTTTGAAAATTAGCACTTGCATTGATGAGACCAAAAGGCATCCTTCTGTAGGCAAATATTCCCCATTTAGTAGTGAAAGCAGTCTTCATCCTATCCTTATGATTAACAAGGACCTGATTGTATCCAAAATATCCATCCAAGAATGACATCATCTGGGATCCATTAACCTTTTGTAATACTTCATCAAGAGAAGGTAATGGATAGTTCTCCTTCTCAGAAGCCTTGTTTAAATTCCTGAAATCCACACATAATCTGATCTCACCATTCTTTTTCCGCACAGGAACTAAATTTGCTACCCAGGTAGAATGTCTAACCGGAAAGATTATTCTAGCAGCTAAAATATTTTGTACTTCTCTTTGGATCAGAGGCTCAATTAATGCATTGACCGGGCGTTGTTTCTGGCGAAAAGGCTTAGCTTCTGGCTTGAGAGGAATTGTATGTGTGATCACCAATGTATCAAAGGTTTTCAAGTTATCATAACTCCAAGCTATCGCTTCAATATTCTACTCCAAGACCTTGATTATCTCGTCCTTAATTTCCTGAGGACAAGTCTTCCGTATAAGAACATTCCTCTTGGGGCCTGAGTGAGTTAAATTAATAGATTCATACTTCCCTCCTTCACTCTGTAGGCACTCTTTGATAAGCTTGTGGGTCTGAGTCAAATATTCTTTCCAATGCTATCATCCCTTTTGGGATGTTATTGATCTTTAAATCCAATACCCCTTATGGAATGTCATTTTATGGATCCCAATCTCCCTGATCCCTTTTAGAATCATCAATTATCTGCCCTTCAAAAACATCAGAATTTGCCAAAAAGGCCAATATATGTTGATCATCATTAAATACCTAAAAGTGTCTAACATTATCAGGAATTGTTAGGACTAAAATCAACTCAACTAAAAACCTCTTCAGATTAGAGTCTTGCATAGGCTCTAATGTACTAGTAGCAATAGGGAGGGAATCTGCTATTTGGTTAGCTTCCCTTGGGATGAGAGTAATTCCAAAGGCATCAAAATCTTCAATTAAATTACAAACCCTGTTTCTGTATGAAACCAATATTTTGTTATGGCATGTGTATTGGCTACATACCTATTTCACAATCACCTCATAATCTCCCATAACTGTAAGAGCAGTAACCTTCTTCTTATGAGCAAACATAAGACCTCGAGCAAGTGCCTCATACTCAGCCACATTGTTTGTGCAACCAAATTGCAACCTATAAGAAGCAAAATAAATCTTTCCTTTTGGATTGGTTAGTTCAATCCCTGCTCCACTTCCTGCTTTAGATTTAGAACCATCAAATTTAAGAGTCCATAATTGGTCTTTGGCTGGAAGTTCTTTCTTTTTAGAAGTAACAGGGAATGACTCACTTGAGATGTGTGGCGTCTCATACTTTTACTAATCATCAACAATTAACTTGGGGCAAGGCTCAGTTGAAGATTTTTCTACATTTTCACCTTGTTCAAAAACTACTTCCTGAATGATTTCTTGAGTTAATTTGCAATCTAATTCATCTTTCATCAACACCTTGGGCATTGGTAGAGCATCCAGAGTAGGTGTATTGAAAAGGCACTGAGATACTTCCACTTCCTTTTGAATTTGAGAACGTAAAACCTGAGTCTGCTCTACTGGTAAAGAACCTTCCTGTTGAGAAAGGTTAGCCCGAGTAAGAATGGTAGCATCCTTAACTTTGAAAGAGAAGTCATTGATGGGAGTCTTGGATTCCTCTTGACATTTTTGTTGGGGCTGATCTACATGACTTAGAATATCTAGGCATGACTGAAATGTCAACTCCGAATAGTTGTGATAGTGAATCCTTCACCAATTAGGGAGTAATAAACTACTTAAGTCAGTTTCTTCTCCTAAAACCAGCCTATCTTATTGCAATTTTCTTATTAGAACCTACTAGTTGATGCAGATCATCGAGTCATTGTATTCTAAGGGCAAAGTATCCTTGAGACTAATTATAGATAAAGTGAGGACTTCCTCTTGTTTGTAAACACCTATCTCAGTCTCAAAATATGCTACTTCATTTGAAGCATCATATTCGGTAATCATGTGTTTGAGTCTAGTTTCACTCTCAATCCTTATCCGTTCTTTTTTTGACGATTGAGGTTCCTCTTCAATTGGCTTGTTTTCGTTAATCGTTTCCAATTTCTTCTTTTCACGATATGCCACCACCCGAACTCTCTCATTTTCTTTGAAGGTTTCATTGTCTTCGTCTGTTAGTTTCCTCTTTGTATTTTTCTTCGGCATGGTGGATAATTTTATCTGTACCATGGTAATGAGATGAATATTAGTTCCTCAAAAATGTATCCATTCAAGTTAATTGAAAAATATGTTATTCAAGGCTTCATTTAAATAATACTTACAATCATCCTATACAAAAGTTAACCTAGCATAGACAAATGTGACATGATTTTTTTCAATCCATAATACCTTAAAAAAAAGTGGTAACGTGGCATGCCATGATTGCAAGATAGGCTCAAAATGGAAGCATGGACATTTGCAAAAAAATTGCAATTTTTGGCAAAGTTGTGAAGAGATAAGTTAGTTAAGAAGCTACAAAAATAGTTAGATACGTTGGGGGAGTTGAGTTTGAAGGTAAATAAGATAAATATCATGTAAGTTACAATCATAATGAGTGTAATGGCATTGTGAGTGTTTGATAAGTTTGTGGTGCAGGAGCACCTTGACAATCTATGCTTCCATTTTGAAATTTGATTCAATTCTGGGTATCTCCATGTGTAAGAGGGTCATTAAAGACATTTTCCATGTATGGGAATCATTAGGAGGTTTAAAATGTGCATTGACAACGTAAGGTTATAATGAAAAACAAAATTGAAAGCAAGCCATAATAGAATGAAAAAATATGTGTAAAGACTTCACATACCTAAAAAACCAGACTTTCAAATGGAGGAGTTCAACCCAATTATGTAGGCTTAGCTTCTTATTTCTTCAAACTCCACAACAATTTGACTTGTGCAGAAGTTTGTTCGCCTCCAAACTTCAATTGTATATCAGTTTTCAATGGAATTCAAACTTCAATTGATATTATATGTCTTTCAATGTGGAAAGTCTTCTATTTCATGCAAAGGTGGTAGAAAGATCATGGAAAAGGTGATGGAATGTGAAAAACATGCTTACACACTTCACAACATCATCAAAAAGCTACTTTTTATTGGAGCACGCACAAAAACAGGAGAATATGTAGACTGTGGGCCTTGACATCATGGGTATATTTAGTTTTTTTACCATTTTTAGTGGAATACAAAACACGATCACGTTATTTCTTCCTAAAATGGTAGAATCTCTACTTCTTCAAAACGCGCACGCATTATATGAATTATGGTTTTCTTAATATATTTATTTTCTCCCTCTTTGTCTAAGAGGGAGAGAGAGGGAGGGAGGAAGGGAGGGAGGGAGAGAGAGGAGGAATGGAGAGGAAGAGGGTAGAAAGAGATAGTGGGAGAGATGGAGATAGATAGGGAGGGAGAGAGGGGGAGAGTGGGAGAGAAAGAGGGAGAGGGAGAGAAAGAGAGAGTGGGAGAGAAAGAGGGAGAGAGAGGGAGAGAGGAAGAGTGGGAGAGAAAGAGGGAGAGGGAGAGAGGGAGAGAGTGGGAG